>JNEY01000776.1:26785-44696 GCA_020875895.1 Aphelenchus avenae
TCGTAAAAAAAAGGCAAGATGACCGTCATGCATTTTCTAGAAGTTCCCAAAGTACCTCCACAGAGCCTTTACCATACCATACATTCTTCTTAGCTGTACAAGCCGTTGATCCCAGCCTTCGAAAATCCAGGGAGAAAAAACGGCGCCTTAGCAAAAAATGCCCGGTTCCCTGAGCCTACGATCCAGCTGGCCTGTTGGTCGCTGTGCACTTCAAGACAAGAATCCACCTGCCGCAAGAGGGCCCGCGGTAACATGCGTAGCGATGCAGAACATTAAGAACCAGACGGGAACAATCCTTATAGACTAAAGCGCTGGTCTGGGTCCGTTCGCAAAAAGTTTTCGCTATCGATTCAAGTTTGGTATCATTCGATAGGGCTTCTAAGGTTACGTAAAAGTATAAAATTTCAGGCGAATCGGTTGGCTAGAAAAAAAGTTATGATCGACCAAAAATTCAACACGTGGCTCCTGCTTACATGCCGTAGCGGGCCCGCTATAGCATGCTTCCCCTGCGGACAAAAATCCAAAACTTCGTCTGATTTGCGGTCCTTGGGGATTCCTGCATGGAGAATCCAAAAATAGCGTACATTTTTGTAAAGGGGTATTTTGGAGGGGGTAAGGGGAGGGGGTCCCATGCTTACATGCCATAGCGGACCCGCTATAGCATGCTTTCCAGGCGGACAACAAGTAAATCCCCATAGCGGCGCCGGATGCGCGAAGCGCAGCCCAGCCACTAGTGATTCCCATAAGGCGTGGGGCGCAACGGCCTAAAAATGCAAAAACAATCGCCAGTCTGCTCCTCAAGGCGGGTCAAAAAGTCGAGATGAATCAAAATCGAGATCAAAAGTCGAGATAAACGCTACGCGGGTTACTAATCTCTCACTCTAGAGGTTGAGTCTTTTTGGTGGGAGGGAGAGAGTACTGATGGGGGAGGGGAAGTTCTACTAGAGAGAAGTGGCGCCTATTTATAGTCTAACAAGTACAAGCCAGACCGAGCCTAGCAAGTCAGTCGGCACTCACCTGTCTCTAACCTCTGAAATCGCAAATGTCGGCCATCCATGTAGAGAGTTGGTTTTCCCACAGGGTAGCACCATCTGGCACGAAGAGCGAGAGCACTTCTGCGTTTACTAAAAGTCCAGAGCCCGTAGCGGAAGGGGTTGCAGCGTAAAAGGCTAATGCGTCGCTATTTGCCATTCGCCATTATTTCCTGGTCAGGTATGTTTTCCCGTCTTTTCTGTCTAGAACTCCAAGAGGGAAGTGAGCTATAAATTTCCGTTCTCATGTGAAGAGCCAGTAGTCATCGCCATAGTTCGAATGCTTTTGATCCGTAAATGTTTTTCAAGAACGTCATTCTTGCCAAACAATTAAATGCTTGCTACGTTTTCTAGCAATTCACCTGGTGGCACGTGTAATGGAGGCATTTAACTCTCGATAGGATTGTTCCTACGCCACTTGTTTTCCGACTCTCAACAAAAGGAAGTCGTACTAGCAGCACGTATGTTTGCGTGTGCAGGTGTTTTTACGCAAAGGCTAGACCATCGCGCCTCTGAATCCGTCGACCTCCTAAATATGCTAACATCCGAGTAGTTCGCTCGGTCTTATTAGCCAACGCCAAGCACAAGATAAAAGATAAATGAGGCGTCGACCACGAATTTTTTACAATGTTTACCAAAACTTCGACTAAAATTTCGTTCCTAAATACTCAGTGGAGCTAAAAGCGTGAAAAAGCCAACAGCATAAGTATTTTAAGCGTCACGGCGGGGGAGGGGGTCTGACCCGACCGTCACGGCAGCATCACAGGGGTGAGGTGTCAAAAAGGCAAGATGACCGTCATGCATTTTCTGGAAGTTCGCAAAACCCACATGGCCGACATCGGAGAGCCTTTACCATACCATACGTTATTCCTAGCTGTACAAACAGTTGGTCCCAGCCTTTAAAAATCCAGGGAGTACAAAACGGCGCCCGCCTTAGCAAAAAAATGCCCGGTTCCCGGAGTCTACGCCTGACTAAATCCAGCTGGCCTGTTGGTCGCTGTGCACTTCAAGGCAAGAACCCACCTGTCTTCGCTTCTGCTGTTGGAACGAAATGTCGGCAGTTCACCAAGACAGTTGGGTTGCTGCAGAACTGCACTGTCTGGCGCAAAGATTCGGTACACTTCTGAATTTTCCCAAAGTCCTTTGCCACCAGAGTAACTAGCTACAGCTGCTAAAAATGAAGGCTAATCACGCCTATCCGCTGACTTCTCACAAGCTTTACTTCCGTCTGCCCGTGCAGAAGCGCAAGAAGGAATTATTTTGCAGTCTTTTTGCTCATGTGAACGTTGAGCTGAATCCGCATGCGTTACTTGTATTCGTTTATTGAAGGGTCGTATGCTTCTCTGAAAGTTTTCTTGCAAACCATAGTAAACACTCGCTAGCTTTTCCAAGAAATCACCTGCTAGCACGCGGAAGAAAGACATTTAAGTCACGGTTTCACCTTTACCCTACCCCTTGTTTTCTGACACTGAAGACGAGGAAGTCCCGCGAGCTGATTGAATGATCGTTAATGCAGATGTGTACACGCGGAGAGGTGCACCAAGGCTAGTGCGCTGCTACTCATAATCCGCCTATCGCGTAAACATGCTTGGTTCCTCGCAGTCTCCTCAGCGACAGTTGGACTAGGCAGCTTCCAGAGCAGATGACGGAGACGAACTGGACCTTCCCGTGGCCACCGTCGCAGAAGCTTCACCATACTGCGATAGGCTTCGTCACGGTAATTTCAGGCAAGTCGTTCGAAGTTACGAACGCACCCCCCCCCCCCCCCCCCCAAACCGATACTGCGTTCATCAGAGCAGATCCCGATTTCAAAACTTTAAAGAATCCCTCCCGATTGCCGTTGCTACAAGAATGGTTGTTTGTTCATGCGATCCCAAAAGCATATTTCGACCAGGGATGCGGGATGAAATTTTGGTGACCGATACCGATACCGATACCGATACTAAAACCCCGATAGTATCGGTATCGACTCGATACCGATACCGATACCGATACTTAACACTTTTCCACGGTCATTTGGAAGCCCCAAAAGTCGGTCGTCGTTAAAACGGTCGTTAAACGCAAAAAGTGTAGTAAAATTCTGCGAAAAGAGGCACCGAAGAAACTTGTGCTGATAATCAGGGACGTAGCCAGCCCTAGGCGGTTGACGGCGGTTTCAACGAAAAACTGGCATTTTAAACCGAAAAATCGGCTTTTTCAGGGGTTTTCGCATGAAATAGCCCGCGGCAGGCGCCGCCAGCGATGATTTCGGGTTAAACAGGAAACATGAACATCAAAACTTCACATTGGCTTGAGGCTATTCTCATGACCGATACCGATACCGGTACCGATACTAAAAACCCGATAGTATCGGTTTTCGATACCGATACCGATACCGATACCCGCATCCCTGATTTCGACTTTTTTCATAAGCGACCATCAACAGCTCGTCTAACGTCCTCAAAGTTCAGCTATCACATTTCCTTTCTTCGTCGTGCTCATATGGCGAAAGTCTACGCGAGAAATGCACACTTTCCGCGCGTACCTCCTTGTTCACTCATGTTGGTCCTTCTTGGAGTGCCTTCTGAACGGCTTGGTCCTTTCGACGCCTCTGCATCCGCTTGGTGCATGTAAGCGTTGATGCAAAAATGAGCTCAAGAAATGCAACAGTTTCAGCATGGGTTTCGGGTCCGCTTCGGTTCTTCGGCGACGTCGGCGGGCTGCGTTTCTCGATCATCGCCACTTGCTTGACGGCCTCAAGGTTCTCGGTAACGCTTCTATTCATTCTGCGTTATGCTGCCCTGAGGCCTTCCGGCTTGCTGTACCGGGCGCTAGCGCATCCGCTGTCCGGTGCGACACTACTGATATCGGTATTAGCCGTTGTAATGACGAGCGTTCTTATTCCGTTTAACATGTCAGTGTGGGACCCAGCGGAGATAAGGGTAAGCAAGAATCCGCCTCTTCTGTGGCCACTGTTCACGCCTCAAAAATGTTTGGCTCGGTTCTACGGTCCTAAGGAGAAGGAGAGCCAAAAATGCGTTCGCAACTGCTTGTCAGAACTAAACCGTTTTAGGCGTTCATTCGCGGGTCGAACCCGTCTCTGGCCGATTTCCTGGAGGATAAAGTTGTATTCGGCTTTCAGTCCAGACCGGGCAGTCTGCTGCCGGTTGCCATCTTGTTGTCCACTGCGTTCACAATTCTTTACGTCGTCGTAGAGGTCCTGTGCGTTGTGCTATCGCATCGATTTCTCAACAAACACGTGCCACGAAGGAACTCGGATGGCGCAGAGAACAGGACCTATGTGTTGACGAGGAATTTTCTAAACGCTCTGATCTGTGAGCAGGTACAGTTTTGTACAGCTTTCAGTTGCCAATAGATGCTACGTACAAAAAGTTTATTAGTTTATTGCAACCGTTTGCTAGCTACAGATCGTGGCATTGATGATGTCTGAGGTGCCGAACGTCGCCTACACTGTATGCCTGGAGAGCCAATGTGTCTACGCGGACGAGCTGTTTGGTTTGCACGACACACTGGTGTGCGCCCAGTTTCTCGTCTCACACGTGCTTATGGTGATCGTTCTGAAACCTTTACGCACTGCGGTGAAAGAATGGAGCGGCTTTGGCACTACGCGCAGCATACCATTTTTCTCGTTCACATCTAGTCGCGTGTCAGCAATGCGTTAACNTTTCCACGGTCATTTGGAAGCCCCAAAAGTCGGTCGTCGTTAAAACGGTCGTTAAACGCAAAAAGTGTAGTAAAATTCTGCGAAAAGAGGCACCGAAGAAACTTGTGCTGATAATCAGGGACGTAGCCAGCCCTAGGCGGTTGACGGCGGTTTCAACGAAAAACTGGCATTTTAAACCGAAAAATCGGCTTTTTCAGGGGTTTTCGCATGAAATAGCCCGCGGCAGGCGCCGCCAGCGATGATTTCGGGTTAAACAGGAAACATGAACATCAAAACTTCACATTGGCTTGAGGCTATTCTCATGACCGATACCGATACCGGTACCGATACTAAAAACCCGATAGTATCGGTTTTCGATACCGATACCGATACCGATACCCGCATCCCTGATTTCGACTTTTTTCATAAGCGACCATCAACAGCTCGTCTAACGTCCTCAAAGTTCAGCTATCACATTTCCTTTCTTCGTCGTGCTCATATGGCGAAAGTCTACGCGAGAAATGCACACTTTCCGCGCGTACCTCCTTGTTCACTCATGTTGGTCCTTCTTGGAGTGCCTTCTGAACGGCTTGGTCCTTTCGACGCCTCTGCATCCGCTTGGTGCATGTAAGCGTTGATGCAAAAATGAGCTCAAGAAATGCAACAGTTTCAGCATGGGTTTCGGGTCCGCTTCGGTTCTTCGGCGACGTCGGCGGGCTGCGTTTCTCGATCATCGCCACTTGCTTGACGGCCTCAAGGTTCTCGGTAACGCTTCTATTCATTCTGCGTTATGCTGCCCTGAGGCCTTCCGGCTTGCTGTACCGGGCGCTAGCGCATCCGCTGTCCGGTGCGACACTACTGATATCGGTATTAGCCGTTGTAATGACGAGCGTTCTTATTCCGTTTAACATGTCAGTGTGGGACCCAGCGGAGATAAGGGTAAGCAAGAATCCGCCTCTTCTGTGGCCACTGTTCACGCCTCAAAAATGTTTGGCTCGGTTCTACGGTCCTAAGGAGAAGGAGAGCCAAAAATGCGTTCGCAACTGCTTGTCAGAACTAAACCGTTTTAGGCGTTCATTCGCGGGTCGAACCCGTCTCTGGCCGATTTCCTGGAGGATAAAGTTGTATTCGGCTTTCAGTCCAGACCGGGCAGTCTGCTGCCGGTTGCCATCTTGTTGTCCACTGCGTTCACAATTCTTTACGTCGTCGTAGAGGTCCTGTGCGTTGTGCTATCGCATCGATTTCTCAACAAACACGTGCCACGAAGGAACTCGGATGGCGCAGAGAACAGGACCTATGTGTTGACGAGGAATTTTCTAAACGCTCTGATCTGTGAGCAGGTACAGTTTTGTACAGCTTTCAGTTGCCAATAGATGCTACGTACAAAAAGTTTATTAGTTTATTGCAACCGTTTGCTAGCTACAGATCGTGGCATTGATGATGTCTGAGGTGCCGAACGTCGCCTACACTGTATGCCTGGAGAGCCAATGTGTCTACGCGGACGAGCTGTTTGGTTTGCACGACACACTGGTGTGCGCCCAGTTTCTCGTCTCACACGTGCTTATGGTGATCGTTCTGAAACCTTTACGCACTGCGGTGAAAGAATGGAGCGGCTTTGGCACTACGCGCAGCATACCATTTTTCTCGTTCACATCTAGTCGCGTGTCAGCAATGCGTTAACGAATAAAGTTTTGGATAAATAACGTCAAATCTTCTTCGCGCATCGGTGGAAGCTGTGGTCTTGATGCTTTTGGAAAGTAAATTACCGTTATTTCCCCTAATTGTCCGGCCGGTCAGTTTTTCGATACCCCCCCCCCCCCCCACCCCCCCCCCCAAGGGTCCCGGTCTATTAGGGCGGGGGTGGTCTATATCTCGATGCCCGCCCGACCCTGAAAAAGTGACTCTTGTATAGCAAAAAAAATTCGACCAAAATGTGGGAATTTTTGACCAAAAATAACAAAAATTTCATAAAGAACGATGGGTATCCTATTGTGTTCCACATGTGTTGAAAAGCATAATGACAATTTTCTCCCAATGTACCCCATTTGGAAAATAACTACCCTCTGAGTAGGCACACCACCACATGAAAATACAAAAATTTAGTCTCGCAGAAGTCAATCTTAGAATGATCCCCATGCTCTAAAACGTCGGAAAAAACGCACTTTCCAGAACATTTATCCTGATCGGCCGTCCAAATGCTCAAGGGGTACCCCTTTGGGTCAACTTAGTTTTATGGGCTACATGTCAATTCGGTAAATGTCGATTCGGTAAATGTCGATTCGGTAAAACTAATTCGGTAAACGCCGATTCGATAAATGTCGATTCGGTAAATGTCAATTCGGTAAATGTCGATTCGGTAAAATTAATTCGGTAAATGTCGATTCGGTAAAATTCAGAAAAAAGCAATAGAAAGCCATTTAACGTCGCGGTTAGTTAAATTTGCTGTGTATGGTCGTTTTGCTCAGGCAATTGGCCCAAATTCGAGTGGAAACAGGGTTTATCTTCCAGATTTTGCGTACCCGCGTCTGAGCTTTTTTGTCCAAGTCTCAAGCAATTTTGACCCATTTTGGGCGATACTTTCAGAAGCTTCTTTCAGTTTCGGCATTTTTCTTGATATAGCTCGCGTCTTTTGAGAGATTTGGGAGGTTTTGGCCAAAAGTTTGCGACTTTTCTACAAATTCGGTCTAAAACAGATAACTTTTTCGAATTTTGGGAATTTTTGCTCCGGCAGTTACCCGGCCGTACCGGGGCACCGGCTGGCTTCCCGGCCCTGAGGGAGTCCCCGGACCAGTCCCCCGTCCCGGGAGCGGTCCCCTGTTCGGCTCCACGGCCGGATGGGTCCTTCTAAATCTTTAGTTTACAGAGGTGATAGCGTTGTACTCGATGACCATGGTCCTGATCTGCGACGCCCGATTTTATGCAAAACTTACCGATTTACTGCTTTTTTACCGAAACGACATTTACCGAATTAATTTTACCGAATCGACATTTACCGAATTGACATTCACCGAATCAACATTTACCGAGTTGACATTTACCGAATTAGTTTTACCGAATCGACATTTACCGAATCGACATTTACCGAATCGACGGGTTACCGTTTTATGGCGTGATATAAGCGGGGTCGGTGTCACAAAAGTCTATCTTATCATGTACTAAGGCAGTGGCTAGCGCCTTGTCCCGGCCACGCCCCACCACTGTCCTTTCTGTGATCCGCCGCTCCCGTCCCCCCAACCAGTCCCACACAGTTGATAGTTTCGCCTTTCGTTGCGGTCGCGTCCTGAGAGAGCGCCCAATAAAATCAAGTCGCAGAGAGTCGTCACCACTTGCGCTTAAACGTAGACTGAGTCGCTAGACGCCAGCCTTACTAGATGGTAGCAGCTTCGTTTAGTAGGCCAACCCATAAGTCCTGCTAACGATCCACCGACTGAGGGAGTCTGTTGCGTACCTGAGGGAGGTACTTTGGAATAATTGCCTTCAAGAGCACTGAAAGTCTGAGGGAGACAAAATGGAGGAAGACGATGGAGGCAGAGCCCCACTTGAGCTGGACGAAGAGAAAGCCGTCCTCATGATACGCTGGCAGAAACTGCTAAAAGCACGAGAAGATAATGAAGACCTCGCCGTCCAGCGCAACTGGGAAAATGGCAAGTACTCAATGTTCGTGTGCTGCACGCAGGGGAAGAGGCGCAAAAAACCGCCGTACAATGAGTCAGTGTCTTGCGACGCATGCCTTGGATGGATTCACAAGGGATGCATGTTAGAGCATGCTTGGAAAAGCATTGGGGCAACGTACATTTGCTACCTTTGCAAACAATTACCGCTGGGCTCGTTTGAAATACGAAGTGAGACAAAGCAAACTGCGGCGAATGAGGTTAACGAGTATGCAGCGATGCCTAACGCACCGGTTGCACATAACGAAGCTGAAACTACGCCACGTAGGTCACCAGTTCCGAATCCTGAGGATTCTTTGATGGAAATGGAGGACGAAGTGGAAGAAGATGAGCGCTCATTGCGGAATGAGGTAGCCAAAATTCCTCCGGCGGGGAATGATAACCTACGGGATCATACCGCACATGTCCAAAAATCTGTTTCATCGGACCTTGCGTGCCAAAGACAGCTTCGAATCTTGTGGAATTTGTGCAAAAAGCGTCCAGTCATCCGAGTACTTAGATTGCGACTGCGGAATGATTAGTCACACGTTGAGTTCGTACCTGATACAGCCTGAGCCTGCTGCCTGGCTTAGCTGCAGACGCTGCCAAGTGTCTTCTGAAGATGGCTCCCGATCGTCTAGGTCTTCTGAGACTACCGTGGTCGAAGTTAGCCAGCAAAACACCATTCCTAACAACTCGTCTCTATGGGACTCTCAGCATCCTGTGCCGCCTAAGTTCAATTCAACTGCGCTCGCTGAGTACCTGTCCTGTCCGTGCGGCAAAATCGCTACGTTGAACATGCTTACATGTGCGCGCTGCGTTCGACTGTGGCATCATTCTTGTGCGCGGAAGCAAGTGCATGGCAATGATGACGTATTTATTTGCGACATTTGCGTCGGCGAAACGCATGAGCAGCGCGGAGCCCTTGCTGAGTCTTTTCTGTCTTGGGTCGAAAACGGCGTCCAGCGCAACGACCAAGTGAAACAAGGCGCGTTTTACTCTGCTTCTGCAAAGACCGCTTGCGAAAACACTGCGTTCTCAGCGGACCGACGGTCTTCCCGGCAGCCCCGAGAGGATCAAAGTCCATTTCCTTTTGACCGGCGCGATGCGGAAAACGAAAACAACCGTGGCGTTCACATGAGCCAGCGACGCGCTGAGGCAGCAAGCGGACCGAAGATCCGTCGGCCAACCGCGAGAGGAACAAGGAACACTCCGCGGAGGCGACCGTGATGCTGGGAACGTCGTCGGCGGTCGGGGTTGCCACAAAGGGAACGCTTCGATACGAGAGGATGATAAGGGCCAGCGGCGCTGCGGGATTTGTGAAATGCCCGCTCGAAACAACAAGAACTTCACGGTTCTGAAAGAGTGCAAGGTTTGCAATCGCCTACTGCACACGGCTTGTTCGGGGCTGCCTTCAGCGGAGATGCTAAGTTGGTCTGCATGCGGCCACTGTCAAAAGGATCAGCTTGAAAGAGAGGAGGCCCTTCGGCAACGCACTAAAGAGCACGCTGAGGTAGCCGACGCTCGCCATAATGCGCTGCGCAACGTGCATAAGGAAAGGCTGCGTCGAGTTGTTACAGGTTCAACCGGGCCGAATAATTCCAAGCAATTTTCGGACTCTCGCAGTGTGCTAGCGAGAGAAATGCTTCCATGGGTTTCCCTTCCTCGTCTAGGCGCGTAGAAGAAACGCGTCCGCCCCGCGTCGCAGAACATTTTGCGCGTGATGACATTGCCCATGTTACGTCTACCGATCCCAGTTGATTAGAAGGGATTCGGCAAGAAATTCGAGGGGTTAAAGATGAGCTCCGAGCTGAACTCGAGTCAGTTCTCCTGCCCAAATGTTCCAAGTTGCCCACGAGCGAATCAGTCTGGCATGATCCGTTTAATTTGCCGGTACCTCCGCGAACTCGTGTCACTTTTGCTGATGACATTGTTACCGACGTTGCGCATCAGCCAACTGTCCCTTTCAGAAAACGAATGACCGGGAGCGACGACGAACGCCTTCTCGACTATGAAGAGGACCAGTTAGCTCGTGCAGGCCAAGGACTCCCTGCAGACAACGTCACCAGCGCTGCTTCGCAGCTTGCGAAAGTCTCTATCAAGCCCAAGGCAGTCGTCGCCGAAGCAGACATGGACGACGCCACCACTCCCGGTGAGTCTAAGCTGATAAAGCTCTTGGCAGATGCGCTTAGCTGAAATCGCATAGGTGCTAGCCTAAGCAACATTAAGTCGCTAGACGGAAATGAGGGCCCTGAGCAGGTACGGCGATGGTTCCATGAATTTGAGCTTATCACGCAGAGTTACTTCTAGTCGCACATCGGTTGACCTTACCTAACACGTTTGGGAAAGGATGTGTTCTTGCGTTTTATTTCAACAATCCACGGGTTAAGCGGGCATTTCGCTCACTGGCATAATCCACAGGTTTTCGCACACTTCTTCGCCGGATACTTGATGAACTTCGGCGCCTTGCACGCATAGATCTTTTTGAGGCCCTTGCACGCCCAAGCGGGTGCGACGTCCTTACATTCCTTTTCCGGGGTTCCACTGCCTACGCCAACGTTCACTTCAGCGCCGCCGTTATCTGGGCCACTTGGTGTCGTAGGCACGACGCCAGTAGAAGCTTCTCCTTTTGTGGTACCTACGGGCTTTGGAGAAGAATGCGGTGCGGAATTGGTTGTCGTCTTCCAAGCGTCGCAGATTCCGCAACTATAGCCACATGCTTGGCGCACGTTCATTGGACGCCTTTGACGCAGGTATCGCTCGCGGGTCCACGGCTCGCAGGTGTATTTCTCGATGAGTTCTGCGCAGTTTGGATCGTCATCGTAGCACACTAAACCCAGAGAGCTTAGGACTAAGCTCCATGCTTCTACGTCAAGTCGCTTAGTGTACGTTACACAATGTCTATGACTTACAGCATTGTCCCATGAGCCAAGCGTGACCTTCGGGACAATTCTCCGATGCAGGGATAACTAAATTTGCAGACGTATTAGTTAGCACCGCAACTGAGCATTGGCATTCAGGCTGACACCCTCTTTTACCACTGTTTAATTTACTGGATGTGTGAAAACTTACCTGGACCAGGAACCACAACTGCGGGTTCGTACTCTCCGAGCACCACCGGGAGAAGCAAGAAGAAGACGATCATCACCGTTTCAGCACTAGAATGATTTGCAGAAGTGGGTGGTGACGGCCTAACGGAGGGATGATTATATGGACCTACTAGGTAACTGTAATGCGAGCTCCCCACTTACGGCACCTGCTCAAACATATGTTGCAACCTGCGAGAGTTTTGGAAACTAGAGTGTGAGGAATTGCTTTGTTAGATCGGGAGTGATGTTTACAGACTCCTCGCTACGGATCAAACACGACTGTGATGTTCGGTGCTACTTGTTTGAAATGCTCTCTAGACCTTAGGACGTTCCCCGCATCGGCAGTAGTAGCCAATAGCACCAACAGTGCTCCGGCGGCTGTTTAAACGGACGGCTTCAATTCGAGTGCTCAAGCGCGATCACCAAGCGCCTTGGTCCAAGGCTAGAGTGGATCAGCAGACCTTTGTGCGTCTAGCTACTCAGGGGCGGAGCGTAAAACATTTTTTAGAGGAGGCGTTCCCCATTCCCCACTCTGCCACCGTCGTCCTATACGATTTTGATACGTGCTTCAGAGCGCGAGGTTTGGGCTTCACGTCTTCAAACCTAGCCTGGATGACCTATGCGGATTTTCCCTGCTATAAACCATGGGTGCACCGTTACGATTTCAGGGCCGAGCTAGTTTTACGTTCAGGCCAAATGCTGGGGTATTTCTGGTAACTGCTTTTGCACCCCCCCCCCCGCTAGACGCCTCGAACGACAATTTTCCACTGTTTTTTTGCCAAAATATTGTACATTCATCGAAAGGTTCTTGGTTGCGGCAGGCTATGGTGAGCCTGTACGTCATACTCGCCAATAAGTGCCGGTTCAAAGGATACCGTTAGTCGGCGCACTAAACAGGGCAAAATGCATTTTTCAGATTAGGAAATTTTGTGCACGGAAAGCCAAACTACTTCTCTTCATTCAGGAAACGAAGTAGCCTATTTGGAGCAGTTATTCGAATGTACGGCGATGTGCGATGCCGTTGCCTTTTGACCAGTATGCGATTAACCGCTTATAGAACCCAATGCAACATTCACTCGGCGAGTAGGCAGTTACAAATGCAAGAGAAAACGTCTGGCGCATTGTGAAAGAAGGACATGTAGAGAGCATAACTATTTTATTTGGCATCTACCTATCTAGCGCCGGCAATATCATCCATCACTTTCTTGTCCGCTAAGCGGTAGTTGAAAGCCTCTTGGACTGCACGCCCGTCGCGATCCTGCGTAGCACCTTCACTTGCGCAACGGCGCTACACAGCGCTTGGCCGCATTGGTGAGCTGTCCATATGGGCCAATCTTGCTCGATTCTTTATGTCAAATGCCTAACTTCTTAGCCTACCGTACATATTTTTAAGCCTAAGGAAACCCGGTCAAAATGAGACCGCATGACCAATCCAAAGCTGCCAAATGTGTAACTGCCAAAAGTTTCGGACATGCACGCATTCAGCGTCTCCAGTGAAATGACCCACAAATTTCATGCGATATGACCCACAAATTTTTAAGGACCCACAAATTTCGCGCGATATGACCCACAAATTTTCAAGGACCCACAAATTTCACGCGATATGACCCACAAATTTCGTGGACCCACAAATTTCATGCGATATGACCCTCAACTCTGACAGGACCCACAAATTTCAAGCGATATGACCCACAAATTAAATGACCCACAAAATTCATGCGAAATGACCCACAACCCTGACAGGACCACAAATTTCATGCGATATGACCCACAAATTTAAAAGACCCACAAAGTTCATGCGAAATGACCCATAAATTTAAAAGACCCAAAGTTCATGCGAAATGGCCAACTAACTGGTTTGAAATGTGCGCATTCGCAAGCGTTCTCGCGCTGTACGGCATACGGTACGGGGGTAATTCCCGATCTCTAATATCAACAATCTGACCGGGTCCGGTGCGTCAGAAATTACTCCTAGTCGCACATTATGTGGCCCTACCTAAGGCTTTCGGAACAATATGCATTCGTGCTTTTTCTTTCAACAACTGTATGCAATAAGCCACGTGCACAGTTCTCTCAGTGGCATAAACCGCATGTTTTCGCACACTTCCTCGCCGGATACTTGATGAACTTCGGCGCATTGCAGGCGTAGACCTTCTTCAGGCCCTTGCATGCCCAAGCGGGGGCGACGTCCTTACACTCCTTCTCCGGTGTTTCACTTCCAGTGCCGACGTTCACTTCTGCGCTGCCGTCGTCCGGGCCACTTGGTGTGGAACGTCCGGCGCCAGTTGTAGCTTCTCCCGTTGTGGTACCGACGGGCGTTGGAGAAGGAGATGGAGCGGAATCGGTTGCTGTTTTTGATGCGTCACATATATTGCAGCTACTTCCACTCCTCATGCACGATTCTCTCAGATCTCCTGTAAGCTTTTCACGCATGTAGGGCTCGCAGTAGTAGCTTTCGCTCAGGTTAGCGCAGTTAGCGTCGGTGTCGTGGCATGCTAAAGGCATCCGTATTAAGGGTGAACTTCCTGATTTCTTGCCGTATTCTCAAGCGGATCTCACATCCCTGCAACTTACCGCAGTTTCCCACCAAAGCGTAACCTTCGGGGCAATCCTGCCATGTGTTGACAACTGAAAATTCGGATACAATCGTCGTGCAGGCAGACTTTTGAAGCTCATTCCATCACTGTCTTCTTTATCGATAGGCCAGACTTACCTACTGTACCACGTAATTTCCGTTCGTAATTTCCGAGCACCGCCGGGAGAAGCAGGACGAAGACGACAACCTTCATTTGCGCACTAGAGAGCGTTGCAAAAGCGGATGGTGAGCCCGTCGTGGACAAAGACTTTTATAGACGAAACGACACAACTCGGAGGATCCAGCTTCCCACACGCGGCATCTGCTCAAACAATGTTGCAAATTGCGGGATCTCTGGCAACTTTAGCATGAGCAACTGCTGTGTTTTCAAGTCCTGCGTGATGCTCTCGGGACCGTCGCGACGGTTCAAGCACAAAGGTGGTGTATGGCGTCGCTCGATGAGGCTCGATGGACAATTACGATGTTCCCCGCTCCAGCAATGGCACCGGCCGTCCCCTATGCGCTTGCTTAAACAGCCGGCTTCAAATAATGTGTTCAAGCGGGATCAGCAGGCTGTAGTTGAGCAGCAGAACGTAGTCTACAAACGTAGCCGGGGGCCGAAAATTCTAGAGGCGACTCCCGTCCCTAACTATGCCCCATCCACGAGACCTATTCGATTTCTGTATGTGCTTCGGTACGCCATTTCTGGAGGCCTTCACCTCCTCAAACATTTGCTGGGATAACCCATTCGGCTGTTCAGCGCTATGTACTTTTGCTGCACCCTACGTTCTGTCCAGATGCTGTTGAATTATGGTGAGTCTTTTTTGCCACCGCTAGTGCACCGTATGGCAATTTTGTACTACTGATTGTCTAGATTTTTCGTTCGGAAAATGTTAATCCTAGCCAGCAAGTGTTATTTGGGCGCCGTTACGTGGAGTACAAAGCATGACAAAGTGCAATGAGAAGATAAGGAAAGGTTAAGAACAAAAAAAAATGTACATTGACAAGCCAAGCTTCGTCTGTCGGGAAAGCCTGTTTTGAAAAGTTATCCTTATGGAAGGTGCCTTCCATTAACGCACATTGTTTACAGGCTCAAATGGTCGTATCCAGATATGCGTAGCAGTCGCATCCAGAAAGCTCCACATCTTACTTTTGCTCGTTTTGCAACGCTTGTTGCCGCATGTTCGCAGTGAGAAAAAAAGACTGAGAAAGAGAAAAGCACGATGGACGTGCTAAAAGTGCAACGATTGTAGTCTTTATTTCTCCCTCTAATACCACAAATACTATCCAACAACTTCATCGTTTTAAGCGGTAGTTAGAAGCCTCTTGAACTGCAGATCCGCGGCAATCCTCCGTAGCACCTTCACGTGCGCAACGGCGCGGCACAGCTCTGTGTTCTGAAGGGGCACGCGCGAACCTTCCACAGACTGCAAAAAAGCCCATCTAGTAGTAGTGAATTTCAAGCCTGCTGTGGATTCCTAAGATCGTGGCATGTGTCAAAACATCATGGCGAGCGGATCAGGACCGCAGTACTTGACTTCGATGGCGGTCACTCGTATACAGAACACTCATTCGGTTAGTTGCAAACGATTAACACCTCAGTCGCACGCCAATCCAAGCGTCATAAGAAAGGGTGAGGAAGTCTTGTGAGTGATCAGTGATCTACGGCACCCCTGACCTAGGCTGGGGTATATATCAAACTGCCTCGACGAACTTGACAAATCACTGTAGATGACCGCTAACGAATGGGTTTTTGTTTCCGTTTTCATCACTAGCCGTAGTTTCCGGAAAAAATTTGTGTTGTCCCCTCTAGTAGGTATGCGTCCTGCGCACATCGCGGAAGTAGGGGAGGCTGCTTGATTGCCTGGGTTGGTTTTCGGCAAGAGCGATACACGCAATCTGGCGGGAAACCGGATCTTTTTACCCGTACCTGGGTGTTTGAGCCTCCAAGTTTCCCTATATTCTAAGTTTTCGTCTGGTCGCAAGTATGTTTCACCATTTGTAGTACCCAGAAGTACTGTTTGTTTGATAAAGAAGGAGGTTCAAGTTGGCGGCTGTTGTTTATGGCACGATCTCTAAAAGACTATTCGACAACATGTCACCGCCTATATATGCAGGTGCCGTCGTGAGCTTCTGATTTAGTGTTATGCAATAAATTTGTCGTTTAGTCAGAGCCCGTCTTCGGTGACCAGCACTCGAACGGCCGCATTGCGCCAAGCGTGGCCCTGGAATTCACTTGAATCCGAGAAACATCTCCTTCGACATCTTGACATGGGCCATCCGAGAAGTACTGGAGAATACAAAGTTGGTTCCTGCTGTGAGATCTACTTTAACAACGTTCTCCGTTTGCAGATATGACAAGAAAGCCAAGGAAATCCCGCAGATGCTCCGAGAAAAGCCGTACACTCCCGAGCAAGTCTTCATCGACCACGTCGAGTTCGCCGTTCGGTACCCGGGGCTCAGCGATTAGCTACGGCTGGCTAGCGCCGGCATGAGCCTCTTCCAGTACCTTTGCCTCGACGTCATCTGCTGCGTCGTCGCCGTAGCCATCTCTTTGCGCTACTCCTGGCGCTATGGGCTGCCAAGAATGTTTTGGCTTTCATCGGTACCATCGGACGTAGGAAGCAAAAGACCGCTTGAAATGGTTATCTTTGTATACCAACGAGATCTCTCATTTTGAGCGCCGTAAACCTAAGCTATTTTTTGAAACATAATCGTTTTGTATTTCTATGGGTGTCTCTTACTAACCGTTTTGTTGGTCGTGTGCGAAATGAACTGAACAGCTCAAGTCGGACCTGTCCGGCCAACGAATGAGATATACCTATAAAATTTTGGCTTAAATTTGCTGCGACGCAAAACCTCGTTAAGGCCCGAAAATGGACCAGGTATTGCTTTGGGTGACCTCATATTTCGGATAAACACAGGAAAAAAAGAAACTCTCTCTGTTGGGTGCATGCGGAAACACGTCTCGGTGCGCAGGCGTGTCATGGATAATCCGTTGAAGCTCATTAAAAATGTACGGGACGGAGAATGTATCCGATCCGCATCGATCACGCAACAGGATGTGACGAAAGAGCGCAATTCAAGGGTGAGTTACCGTGATATTTCGGCTCCTGCGATGTCGTATTACATCCTGAATGCGTATCATTTTTCTGTATTCTGCACGCAGTATTTGGCCGATGCCCCTCCGGCGCCATTCAAGGACCGACGGCGTCCGACTGCTACTACCATACGATCAGCCCAAAGCCGTGGCAACAGGCGGAAGATGATTGCGTCACGAGAGGTGGCCATTTAGCGTCCATAGCGGGCGATACGCCCAATACGTTCTTGCTTAAGCTACCAAGTATTCAAGCCGCTACAGGATACTGGATCGGCGGTGGCATCCTAATGGGCCCGACGAGCGGATGGTCATGGTCCGATGGGAGCTCGTTCACCTACAAGAAATGGGGTCAAGGTAAGCATAATGAAAGGTGCGTAGCGTGCTCGGTACGGCTTTGGCTTCTCAATATTTAGCACGTAGTACGGACCGCATCGTTTCGTATTACGGCCTATACCGTACATACTACTCGAGCGCTGATATCCTGTTTAGCGTTAAAAAACCGGCATTCAACGTTACGCTCCATAGCGAGGTACGGGTGCCGTAATATACTGACACTCCCCACCGCATTCCGTCCCATACAGTCCGGTGCCGAATACGGTACAGTCATTAATTTGGAACACAACGGACCGTTCTATGTGCCAAATATCGAGATAGCCGAAGCCGTACCGAATGCGGTACGACTGCAATGCCGTACTGACCCTCGCTGCACTCCATCCCGTACCTTACGGCAGTGGCGTAATTTGGGGCCGGTCAAGGGGGAGCGCCATGGTAAGGGGGGACCCTTACCTATTTTTTTCGGCGCCGGCCGAAGGCCGGCGCCGAA
>JNEY01000778.1:0-13898 GCA_020875895.1 Aphelenchus avenae
ACAGGCAACGATGGCTTTGACCTTCACATATATGATTGTAAGTGCCTCAATTTTGGTCGTTCTGGGCAGATCTTGTGAAAGATCACATGCCTACTGTGATACCGTAAAAGGTCCTAAAGAATACGATTGCCTTCTCATTTTCGACGGTCAAATTTACGAGGGTTTCGTACAAGTCGTAAAGAGTCCCCCTATGGATTTAGCAAAATTTTACGGAATTTTGGTGACAAGAAGATCTCGCCTAGAACGAATAGTTATGGCCTAAAACGTATTCTAAACATGCCTCTGTGACAAGTCGTCAGCTTTGAAATTTTTGGCGCTTGTCTTCTATTAGGACTCGTCTTCTAGTAGAGCTTTTACGGTAATATCGGCTTACATGCTAGTGCCGGTAAAACCTCGACGTTTCTTTAGCTTATTTTGCTCACGACATTCGCCGTCTCGACCCTGTACCACGCGGATGCGCGTAAGTTGCCTAGCGTGGAAGTTGATTTAGGTGCTTTGTCGTTCTAGAAATGTGCGATCAGGCAGACGACTGCCCATTTCTCAGCAGCTGCATCTTCCGCCGATGCATGCGTTCCGTTGGCTACCAACAGCTTTCCGGCACGCACGATTCGCTGCATGCTGTATCCCGCGAAGAATGTTAAATTGCTGCACTGTTGTAAAAGGTAACCAACCGGGCTTTAGAATGCACAGGAAGCACGGATTGTCTGGACGGATACGAATGCGACGACGGTATATGTGTGATCCGCCGAGGAAGCCGGCTTCGTTTGCGCATGAACAATATATGAAGCGCTACGGGGGCGCCTGATCTAGCACTTTGTATACCCTCGCCCCTTGTCAGCATTCGTCAGCATTGCCAGCCTCTCCCCCTTGTCGGGCTGACTAAACATCGTCAAATTGCCAAGTTTAACGTTTTATAGTGGCAAACTCCCAACAAAGGGCCGAAATTAAGGAAGTGGTCCGCCGCAGGGAACACCAATGAAATTTTAGGCGGAAATGTTAAGGAACGTAGCGAAAATTTGTTCTGATGGCGCCTAGTGGCGCTCCAAGGACATAGCTTGCGATGCAGGTCGATGCGGACGTCAGCAATGCCCTTGCCCTCCCCACCTCCAGAGATGCCCTTGTCAGCATTGGCTTGCCCCCGCCTCCCCTCATGTCAGGCTGGCTTATTTTATGGACGCACCCTAGGAAGGAGATTGTGGTGTTGCATTGAAATACCCCTGCCAATTTACTAACTGTGCAAAATAAACTTATTTTGACCGCGTATTCGACACTTAACGAAAACACACAGATCACAGATCACTGGTTAAGACCCATTGGGCTTGGGTTGGACACTTGGAAGCTCGAGGATTCCGTACGACTCATAAAAGTAGTTACCGTGTAAGCCGGCAGCCCAATACGTCCACAAGACACATCGACTGTTCATTGTGCTTATGCCGTTATCGTGCCAAGTTTCAGCGAAATCTCATACCACTCTGCCACATGCCTTCGAAAATTTCAAAAGTTTTAGCACATTGCACCAGCGATTTAGTTTATATGTGATACATAAGAGCAAGCAGCGATACTCCTTAACCATCTCTTTCGCTCCACAAGATCACTGATTTGGCATAGGAATAATCGTTCTAAAGCGATTACAAAGCTGTTTCGTCTAATGATGGTGGCCCGATTCGTTCCCGTCCTTCTCGTCTTCTTCTTCGCTGGTTGTCAGTTCCGCACCGTCGCGCACGTGCCGATGCACCCAGGCCTCCATGCATAATATGCGGCCCTGACCAAAGTCTTCGTCACGTGTGAAGGAGAACGTCGTCTCGGTGACCCGCTCTCCTTTCACCTCACGCACCGCCTTCTTGACGTCCATCTTAAAATCTGGCAGATCCGTCGCGCGAAAGTGACCTTCCTAAAGCTCTTTATGTATTTGTCGGGCATATGCGCCGTTCGCTTGCATCTTCGAGGTGCATATAGACGGCTGCGTCGATGCGAAGAGGTGCTGTGTCCTGCCGAAGGTGCGCCTCAAACGACTCGAACCATTTTTCCACGGAAGCCACGAAGCATTCGTCGTAGCGGGCTTCGTCTAACTGAAATATCTGCGTTGCTCAGGAATCTGACTACAAAACGCGTTTAGGACTAGAAAGCATCCTAAACGCTGAGATATACCCTTGATGCCAAAATTACTGTTTGGCATTTCAACCTGAGCAAGCGGGCCTAGGCCCGGCTCGGCCCGGGTACGGGCCCAAGAATTTCACTCGGTACCAGGCCGTGGACGGGTCTTTAGGGGCACGAGCCCGGTAGAGGCCCGGCTTCCTACAAAACTAGCCTTTTTGCAGGATTTCAAGCATTTTTAAAACCATAATTGCCATTATACTGCTTATGACCTCCTTATTCTTGTAATTCTACCCATTTTATACTATTAAGTTGATTAACCTAGTTCTAGAATCGAGTCATGGCCTTCAGGTCAACCGGGCCGGGCCGAGCCGGGCCTTGGTATTAAGCCCCTTTGCCCAGGGTTGGGTATTTTACTGGTAAGCCTCCAACAAGAGAAAAGTACAGCATTCGCAGGCTAATAAAAACATACGTCGATGGAACGCAAGTCGACGCAATTGCTAATCTCGAGGTGGCGCCAGTTGGGGAACGCGCGTCGAAGCTGCTTCAACTGCTCCACCCAGTTTGTGTCCATCCAGGGATCGTCTTCAGCGGTTTCATGGATGGTGATTTCTTCCACGTGCGGGCAGCTCGTGTTGACTTCGTACTCGCCTGGGACGCTGGAATGGGATTCGTGAATGTTCAACGGTGGTCGAAGTCAGTGATCGGCGCCGTTCCGTACTGCCGTCGCGTGTAATTCAGTGCCGTTTTACCGGACGGCATCCGAAACGGACTAGGTCTCCGAGGTGTTAATACTTTCGAGGCAAAAATCGGGCAGCGTAGAAAGTACTAAGGGGGACCACGACATATTTTTAAGTCATTTGGATATCACGGCAGAGGGGGGGGGGGGTCAGGGGCATGATCACATGCCGATCAGCGGAGGGGGGCTCTTCTGATCACGGAATTTGTTAATGGCGCCAGAGCAATTTCTCACCAAAGCAAAGCCGAAATATTATGTGCCGTTTGCAACGGGAACAAAACGACATTTTTGTAAATAGGGAACGGATAACGACATGATAGGCGAGGGGAGGGGAACAAAACGGAACGAAAAATGGGTTGTTTATGAGAATGGGTTAGGGTTATTATGGGGGAGGGGGCAAAAAAAGACTACGGGGGGGGGGGCAGGTTATGCCGCGCCCTTCATAAGCAGTCAAAGATCGAACTTTTACTTTAAGAAAAGCTTAAGAAATGCATGGTTCTTGTCTTCGCATGTGGTGGGTAGGTGTGCCAGCCCCCATAAATGTTTTGCCTCTCCTCCGTCCATGTTACTGCGCGTAACCCTCACGTTAGTTTTTTTGCCCCCCCCCTATAATAACGTACGCCCATACGCAGAAACAACCCAAAAATGCATGTCATCCAGTGTCGAAGGTAATGCATAAAACGTACGACTCATGGAGCCCACTGGAGAAGGAGAGCTTCTTTGAGTTTAGCAGGTGAACATGCGCCGGAAAAACCACGTGATCGTTGTCGACAAACATCTTGGTGCGGGGCAGCGTCTGAGCGATTTTCGTTAGAGATGCGAGCGTATGACGAAGTTAACCTAATATCCCGCTGTTGGCGATGCTAGGGGCTAACTGTTCACTTATTTCCCAAAACATTCTTCGTTTGAAATGAACCGAATATTTTGCTTTTCGCCCTGCGGCGAAGCCGCGGGGGGGGGGGGTGGGCGGAGAGAAAGAACCTACGAAGAGTCGTCCAGAGAGGGCAGTCTGGAGCCCAGTAACAAGACCCTACATGGACCTCTCACGCACGCACTGAGGTCTCTTCACGTCTAGTACCGGTCTCTCTACCGAACCCCACGAATAACACTCACTATTTTCGTGGGTACTTATTAAGGAACTGCAGGATTATGAGACAATGAGGATTACGGATTTATACGCTTACCTTCTCAGCTCCTGCAGGTAGTTCTCCGCTCAAGCTTAATTCGTCCAGGTTCAAGGTTTCGCTGTCCAGGAGGTGCACGTACTGCGCAGGGAAATCACGTATCTTCTTAAGAGTCTTCGCATTCATGTTGACAATACGGACCACCGCATTTCCCAATTCCGATGTGATAGGCCAGTCAGTGACGGCCAACTCGTAGAGGCCTTAAGCCTAAGGTACACCCGTTTCCGAATGGTTCATCGCAAACCGATGCACTGAACAGCGGGCAGTACGTCGTTGGAGTGACGATATATCATCAGTTTTCGAGGGTTCAATAGGCCTCTTCGAAAGAGCTCAGCGGCAAAGGCGTCCGTTACCATGACCTAAATGTTTAGTTATTCCTTGAGCGTCAGCGTGCACCGTCGATTGTACAAGCTGAATGTTGAGGAATTCGACGATGCCATGGAAGACAGACAGAAAAAGTCCCTGTCCGCCGTCTTTTCAGAGCTCTTTAACGCGCTTTAATTCGAGCTTGCGAGAATGTAAGGCGGTGTTAACGTTAGTTTTGTACTGTGCGAGGAAACTTTCTGCCCAATTGCCAAAATTATTCCAAGTTCGGGTCAGAAAAATCTTAGCAACGGCGAACTCAATTAAAAGTTACGGAATTTTCCAGGCTTTTACCACTGTGCAGGAAAGTTCTCCCAAAAACTTAGCAGTGTGGAAGTTACCGAACCGGTACCACGGTATTTTTTTTCGGAAAATGCAAGCTACACGCCGTTGTTATTCTGCAAAAGCCGCTGACGGCTTGCCTTGTGGTCGATGAGTCCGCATACCGGTACCGAACGGTATGCCTCGACGGTGACGACCGTGACCGACTGCAGCAGACGGAGGACATAGCGATGTCCGAGTTGGCTCAGCACCTAAGCGACGAATCAATGCGGGTACTAACGTTCACGACTTACGAAGAGCATCGCTAATGCGTCGTTCCCTCGCTGCAGCTGTGCAAAACATATTTTATCGTAGTAGGTTCCGAAAACTTTGTGCAGTACGTCTCGGTCCGCAAGCCGCTTCCGGTTCTTTGGCGGATTCGTGGACTAAATGAAAAATTAAAGCTGAACAATACACTTAAAAATTTGTACTTTTGATAATTTGCTTTATAGTTGCCGCGTTTTGTAAGGTTGATTATCTGTTTTTCGCAACAACGCAAAAGTTCTTACCGGGGTCGCTGTCTCGTCTAGCCGAGGCTTTTTTGACGCGTCCTCAGACATCCTTTTGTGCCGTCGCAGGGAAACACGGTACTTAAGGCCTTGAAAAAAAAGAAACAGAACATCGTCGCCTGTATCGGACAAAACGCGTAATGACTGTTCCAGGCACAGACAACGCTCAGGGATCATTTAGTGAAGGATAAAACCGCGTCGATATATTCAACGCGCGTTAAACAAAGACAGCGAGACGGACAGTGTCCTTTCGGAGGTGGTAATGGGTCGTGCCATAAAAAACCGCCTCTCTGAACAGCGTTAAGAAGGCAGAAAAACATTAAAGATGAATCTGATGGGTACAAGTAATGACCTGCCTAGTATCCTTGGTGAGCGCACAGGGCTCCTCTTTACGATAACGGGACAAGGTGTGGCAGCACGAGAAAAGTTCCCGATTTTGTGTGCTACGTCACGAGCAAACAATGCTACGCACAAAACGACTTAAACGTGCACGTTTCAGATAGGGCGTGCGACGAAAAATGTTATTGCAGAACGGAACGTGAAAGGAGCGAGCTTTAGCAACCCCATCGTTCCCGTTGGCTATGAGCTGTTCAGGCGAGTGAGAGATACGCTGAGTTAAATGTAGAAACGCTACTTATTAAGTACTGGCGACCTCAGTGAGGTAAGAGCCGTTCCGAACGAGTACTCTCAGTAGAGGTTTTAGTGGACACATATTCGGTGGCATTTTCCATTTGACTTCAGTTCGTTTCCATACCACCGTCTCCGCACCGTTCGTTTTCATACCATTACTTTATCGGCCCATTTGATATGCTCTTATTCAGTTAAGACCAGCGTTGCCACGAACCTGACCCGTGGACCGCAACCGTAAATGTCCTCCAACCGTAACCGTTGCCGAGCTTTTCCGACGCTTTCTGAGCCGTCTGACCCGTCACTTGGCGCCTTTTTGAAGCAAAATCCCTGCATATTTAGGCATTTTGTGGGTCGATTCCGACAAAACTGAAATCATTCCGAGACATTCACGAGCAGTGCCAGTGCAGAACCGGTTCCGTCAACTATCGCACGTGACGATCGTTACCTACAGCACCGAAGGCAGTTTCCAGAAAGGGTACCAATGATTGTTTTTGTTGTCCCGCTTCGTCCAAAGAAGTCTTCGCTGTGCTATGACCCAAATAGGAGACTTTCGAATGCAGTTCCGTAAATTGCTTTCGCCCGTGATGGTGCTAAGCTTTATTTCAACGAATGCTCAATGTATGTTGGTAAGTAGGGCCTCTTATAGATGAGGGAGCCGGTAGCCGTACCGTACATCCCCTATCCGTACCATACTACCGTATTTCTTCGAAAAGAGCCCCACCTCGAATAGAGCCTCACCCCCAAGGTTCTAGATACCCATCTGGGGTACGCGAACTTCAAGTCATCATACTGGATTTGGTTAGATAACGATAAAATAAGAATTTTAGAACAGCAGGCGAGCCTTACTGATGACAAATAAAATTTAAAATAATTATCAAAATTTGTTTTTTCTGAGAAAATACCTTACGAAAAATAGAGCCCCGGGGGCTCTATTTGAAGAAATACGGTATGTGCTGTACCCGTACGGTACGGACGGTACGGCACGGGCTGCAATACAGCAAGGTAGGGACCGCACTGGTGCTAAGTACCAAGAAAACTGGAGCCGTACCGTACTGCGTACTTGTCCGGACCGCCCGTACCTTGTTCCGTAATGACCTGGCGACGCGTTACCGCACCAGTGCACACGGGTAACGGTAAGGCTGCCGATTCTCACCGTCACACCATGCACAAAGATTCTCGCCTATTATACTACAGGAAACGTTGTGTAATTGGTATCTAACGATGTTATTGTATGGTATAAGGCTGGAAATAGTTAACTGTGCCGAACTGTGGTCACTTCTTGCAATGCAGCTTGAACCGGGCACTAGAAATTTGTGAAAGGGCACATTTTTCAGTCATTAAGTCACATGATATTCCTTGGAGGTTTTCCCGTTACGGATGCATATGCTTCAGACTGTCCTCCAAACGAGACGTGGAAGTGCGTCACCTGCGAGCCGACTTGCTGGTCCCCGTTGCCCGTCTGCATCTTCATCCCGTGCATACAAAAGTGCAGCTGTGAATTGATGTTCGTCCGTGGCCCTGGCGGCTACTGCATTCCGATCACGTCATGCACGGACGCTATGCGGTACAGTCCGTACTATCCACGGTCGCTGACGACCTACGGATGTAAGCACTCGCTGATCGATTCCAAGGCCGCTTGGAGCTTTAGGGCCGCGATCATGGTACTATAAGCAGCGCGAAAAGTGGTACCGTCGTCCCTCGAGCGACGTCGACAAGGCTGACCGACCCGCTGAGCAAGAAGCCATTGAACGTCCAAGAAACCCTTTCGCTTGATGCTTTGTTTTATCGTATACGAACGTATTTATTAAATTACTATTTATTTTCTGCTGATAAGTACGTGTACGGACCTTCATAAAATAAGCCAAATAAAATTGTGCCTACGTCTTTGTCAGCGCACGTCTAAAGATCGACGACATGGCCCATTAAATTCGCAGTCTTTTCATCGGAATTCAGCAGCAATTCTCCTTAGCAACTGATGGGAGAAACCGGAAATTGCCTTCTTGAACTCTACGGAGTTTTACGTTCACGTGAACCGATCATGCGGGAACGCCTTGTGGACGGATGAATTTCATGAATTCCCCGACAACACGTGACTAGTTCCGAACCTAGCGCTACCTTCGGCCACCCCATATCCGCCCGGTAGAGCTAGTAACGGGTCCCGACCCGAAGCCGGACAAGCCGATACGGACCCCTCCAGAGGACTGCCCGCTTCCCTTGAAGAGGATTGCCCTATACGGGGCTCTTAAACCGATCTAATAAAGTAGTCACGCTGAGGCCGTATCACTACTGCGCGTCCTACCGAATGAAACTTCAGGAACCACGTCTAGGATGCAAATTTTGCGGAACATTTTTCGGGAGGAAGGAGAGGAACAAGATTTGCTTGGAAATACACATACATACCTAACCTTTTTTCTCGACATTTTTCAGAGGTAAACGTACATTGCTCCGCAAAGAGTAGCATAGAATGACGTTCATGATGCGTCCCGTTCACGTGAACGCATCATGCAGGAATTCACCTTGGGCGGATGAGTGTGCGCTGCGCCCACGTGGCGGGTGCACGCAATTGACCCTTGGTCTGGGCCCTGATTGCGCTGCATACATCACAGTAACGACGCTGAAAAGACCGAAACGAAAAGACCGAAACGACCTAACGATGACCCTAAGGCCCATTATTCCTTTATTGCAAAATCACCGTCGATTTTCATCATCAAAAGGGCGGACGTTTGAACGTAAACATAGTCGGTCAAAAGTCATCCCATCTTACTTTTTGGAAATTCCAGCGAGGAAAGTGCGCTCGGTTCAAGGCGCGACTGGCTCTATAAAAGGGAAACGCCACTTGCGATTTGAGTTATCTAACCGCCTTATCAGCGATCCTAGACTGTTCTCCGCCAGCGAGCTTCAATCAAAATGAACAACATTTTCCGAGTGGCAACAGCGTTGAACGCCGGTCAAAGTAAGTTTGCAACCTACCTAGCTTACGACACACTTTCCCCTCAGTTTATTTTATCTATTAAAAAAGATGGATACAGTCTGCTTTCCTCTTAACCAGGCCTGGGCTAATAAGGAATTGGGTACGGGGGAGAGTGCGTTGCAGTAAAAATGCCCTTTGCAAAAGAAGGTTTTTGCACAATCCAGTAATGACGTAGTTCACGGTGCGTTTTGCTCTCGGTGGGGGGGGGGGGGTCGAAATCGCTCTATCTCACGCCGGTCCCCTGAGCCACTACGAAAATCGCCCCCCGTGCCGTAACGCCGTACTGGACCGTACTCGTATCGTACACCTAGCTGACCTCCACGTTTCAGACGCGGCGCAGCTCGTATCGACGTCCCCATGCATTTCCCAGCTTGATCTTCCAGCGCACACTGCCGGTAGGCACGGCATCGCTCAAGAAGACCTCCAGTTCGTGCATTTCTGGCACGCCAACGCAAGGCTAATGGGACACGGACCGAGCATGAATGCCAGCAGTTCTACAATAGACGAATACTATCTCCGAGAGGACTAAATAAATTCTTTAATTTATTCAACTGTGTATGCCTTGGTTTTCTACTTGACCTTAGTGAACACAAGCTCAGTACGCAATAAATATAAACAGCGCATGTGCTTGCGAGCCGAAGTTCCAAATGTTTATGTGGAATTGTTTATGCTCATCATCACCGCAGAAAGCTTTCTTGTTTTTGCCCGTTGCTGTTCAGACGCGATCGTGCTTCGTCGCACATACCTAGTCATCATTTTATTGATCCCGTCGGAAACGAGCAAAACACTTCTCCATACTCTTGTGATCTTGACTATGACGTGGCCCACCTTTCTTGGCCTTGTTTTTGTCTTTGCGGCGCTGGTAAGTGCTTTTGATAATTTGTCGAATCTGACAATCGGGAGACAAAGCCTTGCAGCTTTTGAGTGCAAGTGGAAATCATAGGTTGGATACTTACGACCAGAGCATTCATGAGGCATGCTTGGTTAGTGTGGGCGCCCCGACAATCACACAGCTCGATGTTTGTGCGGAGATGGCTGTCATCCCGGTGATAAACGCTACCAAAATGTCCCGACGCGCTGAAATTTAGTGGTGTCGCCGGTGGCGAGCCTTTTTTGCCCTCTCCGGATTTCCTTATCTATTTCGGTTGCAATCGGCTGCCGCGAGAAATGTGCTTTTTAGAAGGGTCATCTATGCAAACATGTGATTTTTTTGCCGCTTGCAGCTTGTGAATCACACTGTCACACTAAGTGTCCTTGTAATCTCATAGGTGTTCTGAACAAAGTCTTACTTACCACAACGAGGGCTGTGTGGGTCACGTTCTACAAAAATATTCAAAAATGCGATTTCAGAAATCCGAAAACTTCATTTTTAGGTTTCGCCGTCCCGGATGTCCGAGACCGTCCTCACTGAAGTTTTCGAGATCCCGGTTTCCACGGACTATTTGCGCAACTTGACCGAGTTCCCGCTTCCGGAAGGACGCAGCGCGGAGGACGCCAATGTCCAACCGGGAAAGTGCAACAACTTTAACTGGCGCAAGAACGGAGGCAAGCCGCTCTTTGTCGTTCAGCACCACACTGTTGCCGACTTCAGTGAAACAGTGCGGATATTCACAGAGAAGGTAAAATCTTAAGCGTTTAAGGAAGGTACCTGCCTAGTCCTCGCTGACGGCAGGTACCAGCAACATGCAAAACTGAGCTTAAAAACTTAAGCCGTACCAGCGCCCACTACTAAGCTTCCGGAGTATTCGGTTCGGCTTTGATAGTCTGGTGAAATGTTCTTGGCTCCGTTTCCCGGCATTGCTCTAGCAACGGCGACCTGTATTTCATATATTTAAAGCGTCATTGTTCAGGACTTTGATCCACACCGAAAGACTATGCAAAACTTAGACTTTTTTTGGCAAGGGTCCGCAACATATACCAATTTTGGACACCGTGAAACTAGCATATTTAGGCCACCTCGGCCCACTACGTCATCGACAAGGACGGCACGGTCCAAGAGTTCGTCGACCCAAACTTCCGATCGTACCACGCGGGCAAGGGCAGCCTGTCCTCGGACTCTCTGCTTTTGCAGGGCTTGATTTACGAGATACCAAAGGACGACATGAACAGTTGGTCGATCGGTATCGAGAACGTCAACACTGGAGACGAGCCGTTCTCGGAGGACCAGATTTGGGCGAATATCTTTCTTCTGCAAGAGTATGTTCCCCGCTTGCTTTCATCTGTCCACTAAAACGGGTTCGGTGGACTATGACTGACGAATGAATTGCTATGAAAGTGTGACCAAAATTCTTACAAAGGAATGGCTCCAATCAATCCCTTTAACATATGAGCCTACTTAAGCTAAATGGACGTATAAAAGCGCTAGCCTAAGAGAACTGGCCGTGAATGGACGCGATGTGCTTGAGGCTTATGAAGTCCAGCGGGATTTTCCACTGTTAAACCTGAATACGCCAACTTATTCTAAAAACCTGAGTCATAAACAAGAAAAAAACGCCGGAAATATGAATTTCGAGATACTGTCAGGGCTTTCATTCCTGAAATTTCGTCTTTTCGTGTTCGTTCTCGTTTCGCGGGAGTCGACGATCTAGTTTTCGTATTCGTTTTCAATTCGAAGTTTCCCAACATCGTTATCGTTTTCGTTCTCATCGACGCGAAAACGAGGTCGAATGCAAATACTTGGATATACACCAGACCTATCAGCGACACATGTGCCCAGGCCGGGCGTAAACTTCAACGACTGAACCATGCTCAGCATTAGGATAGGTCTAAAGTTCTGGTTAAGTCCAAAATGCCTTCCTAGTGTAGACGCTATCTAAGGTTTGGGAAGTGCCGCATACTTTTCGGAATAAAACGGTTCCTTGCGGCGCGATGACTTCAGTCAAAACTTCAAAGGAGCCATGAAGTGATTTTTGGCAACTCGAGCAATCTCTGAAACCGTTTAGGCTACACAACCGATTTCCGGAGCTCGACTCGAAGAGAATGATCGGCCATGCGGACTGGGCGCTTGGCCGCAAGAACGATCCTAGCCCTTACTTCCCGTGGGAGCAATTCGCCAACGCCAGCGACCTCTATGCTGGGCGTATCAGTCGGAACTTCGGCGTATACCCACGCAAGTCTCAGCTACGTTTGAAGGAGAATCCGAAGGTCATCTTTTCGTTCGACCTTTACCAGCAAGGCAACGTCTCGTCGGAAGACCTGAAGAAGTACAGGTACGGGTTATTTCCGTATATCCGTAAAAAGTGATCTGCGAAACCAGCGCATTTGCGCTAGTGGACAGAGGGATAGGAGGTTTCCAAATCAACTCGGAGTCATCGGAGTCCGAATCCGACTTCCGAAAACTCATCGAAATTCCGAAGTTTTTCATTGAAACTCACTCAGACTAAGGTAGTGGGCGTAATCGACAAAACTTCAACGGCGCCTAGTGCAATTATGAGAAAAATTCGGAGTCTTGGGCCGAGCCCGACGTGCCGAGGCAAAAGAACGTAGAATTTCGAAGGTGGTTTGATATTCAGTCCCGTGTCCGGCGCGGAGGCAATCATTCCCTTACTTCGCGCGGTCATTCACCAGCCCCATTCGGACCGTGCTTGCGAAAGGTGCTTTGTCTTTTCCCTGGACTTCAAGGTACATTGACAAAAAAATGCCTTTCTGAGCCTCCGAATGGTGGGTAGAATGTTTCAGCGAACCCTTGATTGTTCCCGAAACGACACCAGTTTCAGGGATCTTCTTCGACAGCTTGGCTACGACATCCCGCCTGCAGAAGACGGATTCGGACCGAAGACTGAGCAAGCGGTCTTCGCATTCCGCATCCACTACGCGGGACCGGAAATACTCGCCAGCCTGGGGCAGAGGGAAGCCTGGCACGGCATCGCCCAGAACAAAGGCGTCGGCAAGAATCAACGCATGATAAGTCGGCTGGACGAGAACGATGCCCTCTTCATTGAAGATCTACTGAAACAGCTGAACGATGCTTCATGAATAAAGCGACATTCACGAGATATGCTGAATTTTGTTAAATAATTTGATTGTCAGTTGTTTTTGAAGGCATGTGTTTTGCCCAAGTAATCGTTGAATTGCCGCAAAACAAGCTTAATTCAGCGTTCGTTAACCTCTGGTTTAGTACCTCCAGCGCTTGAACGATTTTCCTCTCATTAGAAGCACTTGAATGAAGTTGCTAATCTTCGTTCATTGCAGCAGCGTGGGCCGCGCATAGCCCCGTTCCGGCCGCTAGTACTTCGATATTTCTACGCTCAGAATCCGTCTGGGATCAGACGGCCGGGACTCAATAAAGTTACATGTTTTATTTGCTTCAATCGACAGGGTGGATAGTGCAGTCTACAAGAATACAGTTACTAGTCGGGGAAATTCGAAGTGATTACGCAGAGTAAGCTGTGAGGCGCCGCCTGTGCAGTATTCGTCACAACCATGGTAATGTTGGAACCGCGCGACTTGTAGGTAGTGACCGTTTCGCCGTTCTCCGTCGAAACGCTGACGTCGAAGCTGGCTGTGGGCAAGAGGTTTGTGCTGATCAGGCGGAGCTTCACCTGGACCATGCGCGGCGAGTTCTGCAGGGCCTAAAGGGTATAAAGCATAAATACGAGCCTAAAACTGCTGGTAATACTTAGCGAAGTATGAAACATCGCCTGAAGCGGTATGGCCTAATGTAGACGTAGACGCGACACTCTCTACCGTACTCTGTTCCGTACTGGCATCCTCGTGCCGCACTCCGTACCGTACCGACCACCCCGTACCATTCTCCGTGTAACGTGGAGTACGGTACGGAGTACGATACAGCCCATATTAAAACCGTGCCGCGGACCGAACTAGTGTGTTTCAGCCGTCGGAAACAGTATTGCCTAATAGACAATATCACTGAAAACGCATCGTCATGGGCTTGATTGCGTGCTAAGGACAGGGAACGGGTCGCCGTACCGTGCTGACTCCTCCCGTACCGTACAGTAAGGTACAGAGTTAGATTCGAGCCGTAACATGGTACGGTACGGCCGTAGTACGGGCCGTACTAGGTCTCAATGTTGAGAAAACTGGAGCCGTACCGATATCGTACTGGACTGAGCGCACCGTACCATACG
>JNEY01000778.1:16480-36193 GCA_020875895.1 Aphelenchus avenae
ATGGTACGGTACGGCCGTAGTACGGGCCGTACTAGGTCTCAATGTTGAGAAAACTGGAGCCGTACCGATATCGTACTGGACTGAGCGCACCGTACCATACGTTTTTCTCTCTCGTTACGTTCTTGCCGCGAAATATTAACTCATCACTCTAGGGCCTACCCCATGAAAAGAAGACAACTGCCCACCGCACGGGCGTAAGGGGTGTCCGCACCAACCCTGGGCAACGGGCCTTCAAGTGGAGGCCCGGCCCGGCCCGCGGGCCTTCAAATTCAGGCCCGGCCGGGCCCGTTGGCCCGCCGGGACTTTTTCACTGCGGGACTAGGCAGGCCCGGCCCGGAGGCCCGGCTCAGCAGTCAGGCACTCGGAAAAGGTGACGTGTCCCCTAGCAAGCCTCGATTTTTTAACTACGCCGAAGTGCCGCATCGTCACATCGTTGTAGGCGAGTAAGAATAAAATTATAGTTAGGTGCGCGCTGAAGCGAATTATAGACGTCTTAGGCAAAATGTGCTTGAAATTTTGCCCAAAACCCGTATTTTTTTGTGCAGAGCCGGGCCTCCGTGCCGGGCGTACCCTGTACCCGGCCCGGGGCCCGGCTAGGCTAGAAATATCGAGGCCCGGCCCGAGGCCCGCCGGGCCTGACCCACTGCACCGCCGCAAACTCACCTCTAGCACAAGCCAAACAGTGAGCACTCACCTGCAACAGGTCGATGACTAGCGCAGCCCCGTACGAGCAGTCGTGAGGGAATTCGAGCACGTAGCGCAAGCGTTCCTCCGCCGGTCCGAACGAGTAGCTCTGCTCGAAGAACTTCCCGAACGCGGTACTCGCATTCTCGTGGGCGGGGAACCGGACGTGGGCGGACCTCGCGGAAGGGAATCGGCGGACGATTTTCTGCACGGAGCGAAGGCTATGCGGGCTGTAGTTCATGACGAGTTCTTCCGCGAAGCGCGTAGCCGGAAAGTGCTTGAAGAGGACCTTCGAGCTTTGCAGCCATGAGCGATGGGTGATAGTGATGCTACGCACGGCGTGCAGTCCAACGAAGCTCGCGAAGCCTTGCAGTACGCGCGGCCATTGAGAAGGAAGTCCGAGAGTCTCTAAAATGGACCAGATAAATCGAGCATAACTGGAGTGGGGCTGGAGGATCAGGACTAAGGATCGGCAGCCGTATCGTACTGTCCGCTCCGTACCGTACTGCCTCCTCTCGTACTGTCACAGTACAGAGCACGGTACGCGCCGTAATACGGTGCGGCACGGCCGTAGTAAGGGCCGCACTAGTGCTAAACGTCGAGAAAACGGGAGCCTTATCGTACTGCGTACTGGCCTGAACACGCCGTACCGCACTCCGTACCGTTCAGTACAGACTACGGTCCGGTACTGCCGTGCTAAACAATCGTAATTCAGTAGCGAGTCAATGCCTGGAATAGATTATGTTCCAGTTTGCGACATTATCGGGACTGGCACCGGCTTGTGAAGCTTCGATACCTATCTGAATAACGTCGGTCATCTTAACACTCCTGCGCCAATAATTGCTTCTTAATTGGATCAGGATGTAGCTGGAAAAATGTTTGGACTAGGGAGGGAAGTCGAAGTGGTCTATGTCCAGCAGGGATGTCTCGGAGTCCCTATTTTGACAAACAGAAGTCCACCTATTTTCCACTTAATAATTTCGAATAAAAATGTTTCAGAATTCAGAAGAGACGTTTATGCGCGACATGCCGGGTACCCACCCACCTTCGGTAGTGTGTTGCCCCTCGCCGTCTAAGCACACTGAAGCCTGGTTCAGCAGCAGCGTGTACCAGCGCTTCCTTGCGAGCAACCCGGAATTTTTGGGGATGACCGAATGGAGTACGCTATGGACGAAAGCGAGAGCAACGTCGGTGCCGTAGTCGACGCACTTTGCAACGTCCAGAAACACCTCGCTGGGAAGCCGCGTGGCCTAAAGAGCGAGCTGATGAACCGCCCGGGCACAACAAAGCCGAAGGCATTAAGAATGTATCTAGCGTCTTTGAGGAACGTAATTTAGAAAGACAGCTATTTTCCGCCTGCTACTTAAGTAGGATTTATCGCAAATAATGCTGCGTTCACAGGTTTATCTTACCTTACGACCTTCCGATTTAAGCCGCTTGGCTTGTTCTTCGCACGCTGTAGAGCGAGTGACTCGCTTCATTGCATGCTAAATAACAGGATGATGACGTGAAGCAGCAAAAGAGACCAGAAATTGAGTGGCACGCTAGAAAGACGACTAACAACGCTGCGAAAAAAGACTAACGACGATAGAAGCCGCCTAAAAAGAGACGTTTCCGAGTACTGATTAAGCGCTTAAGCACAGCGGTTAGGACAGCTGTGTGCTTCATACTTAGAGTTGTTTCGAAGGTTCTTTAGAGGGAAACAGCGGAATCGGCGAGTAAACACGTCGGAAGAAAAGTGACGCCGGTCAAACATCGATTCGCAGCTGTCTGCGAGAGGTTCGCAAATATAGCGCAGGCTCGAAAGAGACGCTAGCGTTGTCGGTGCGCCCGCCACCAGTGGACACGACGCGACGTGATTGGGCTCAAATGTTTATCCAATAGAAGTCGCTCAAAGGTCTGTCCGACCAGGCAACAATATATTTGACGGAGAGCGTTCGTATACTAAATGGGGTCTACTTTCTTACTAACACACCACGTATTAGTGATGGTTGCTTGGTAGGCATAGGTTGTATGATACCCGTACTAGGTGACCCATGGTCTCAGCTGTCTTTGCGAACTGCGAAGTTGGTACTGCTCTAAGCAAACACACCAGATTAGCTGTAGCGCCTTTCCTGTCGGCGAGGGCTTTAGTATTTGTGTTTTCTGTAAAGAAACTATTTTCGGCTTATCATTCACAAGAGCTTTATCTGCGTTTTTTTCGATCTTTTTGTGAAATAAAGCAAGCGGCATTCCTATTTACGATTTGTGACCATCATGCGAGATCACAGACGGTAGAGAGGTAATGACAGAGTTCCCGTATTGCGGGCCCTTGGCGCCCATGGCTTTAAATGCAAGAAAAGCAAGCACTCATAGCATCCGTAGAGACGTCTCGCTAGCTGCAGAACGTATCAAACCACAAACACAGCTGTACGTGAAGTTCCCAGCAAGTCTCATATCCTGAGGAACGTTACCAGTAAACGAGGCTGTTTTCAAGTATGATTCCACCAAGCCAACGAGGGGGCTGTATGTTCTTCTGTAATGATTAGAAATCTCTCGTCCTCTCCTCGCTTATGAGGAGTGGACATCGAGCCTGACGATACAGGTAGGAGCTGCTGTATTTCATGCTCGACGTTTCAGTACCAGAGATTTCCAGTGACACGCAGTTTAGTCTCCGGTATTTCTGCTCAAGCACAAACCAGGCGTCGATAAAAATGGCGTTTGTACTCTCCAGTAAAAAAAAAACATGAAGAAATGTAACTTTGACGATCTTTATTCACCCTGCAGAATTTGATATTCTAGCTTTTCCCCAAAGTTGCCTACCCAGCAAAACTCCTTACTGATAAGAATGAGAGAAAGCACCGCGATAGTGCGAACTGAGACCATTTGGTGCATTGGACGTGCCCTGTATAGACCCCGATTAGCTCTTCTTCAAACAATACGTGAGGCTCGGGAACGCGAAACCGTCCCTTGTTCGCGAAAGTAAAATTAGTTACGCAGCACTGCTCGACATGGTCGACGCCAAGCGGTCGCTAAAAGTGCTCTTGTATTCTCCGAGCATTGGCTATAGTCACCTGCAGTTCCATGGTCGATTAGCCGACTTGCTCGTCGACGCCGGGCATGAAGTGGTAAGCTCTCTCAAAACGGGCTGCACCTAAAGGATTTTTCAAATCTTAAAGACTAGCTGCGTCTGAGAGAAAAGAAAAACTTGAGCCAAATGTCAACTACAACGGATTTTTTAAATAAAAAGGCTAGAAAACTTTATGAGATTTCATAGCTTCGGTAGCCTTAACATATTAAGGACGTTGTTCAAGTGCGCGCTGCGGTCATGGGTTTTTTCGCGAAAATATTGCTAATTTAGCAAATCACACGAAATTTATTTTTAATTGTCCCTCTAGGCACTATGCGCTGCCCGAAAGCAGGTTGATGCCATAAAATATCCGAATTTTGCCTAAAGGCCTGAACCCTTACACAGAACCGCCTGGAAGATTAACTCTGAATTCGGGTGGATCCTTGCCCTCAAGACTGCAGCCCTTATAGCTTACAATGTTTAGCACATATTCATTCCGGACTGGACTCCGGTCTTAGCGCCCTATACTGGCTCATCGAAAGCCCACAAAGTGGTTCGCCTACGGACGCCTAGAGCTGCCGCCATCTCGAGCACGTTCAAGTTCGTCGAGCACCCGTTCACTGGCCACAATAACCTGCTCTTCGAGGGCTCTACGAAGAAGTTTGGGGAGATTCTCTACACTCAGTGTGAAGGTTAGCGTTCAACCACGCACAGATCGGTTTTCAGACAGAGGCCTCTAAGAGATCGCCCTGGTTTTTCATTGCTACAAGTCGTTTCACAAACGGTCGGTTCGGCACCAATCGTGTAATCGCCAGCCCAGGCGAAATGAGCACAATAGTCCTCAAGTAAAGTCTTGCAGATATCCTCGCTGCCGATGATACTCTCGCTTTCCTCAAAGATCAGCGCTACGCCATTGGCATAGCGGAAGCGTGGCAGTATCATCCATTCAGTCTGTTTTGCGCGCTCGGAATTCGCACTTACTTCGGGACCGATACGCAGCAACTGAGCGCCGACCTAGCCGGCTTTCTCGGAATTCCTAGCCCGGCGAGCACGATTCCGCGTACGTTTCACTAACAAGTTTGATAATAAAAATTCAAACCCTAATTAAATAATTTTATTATAAAAATTAATTCCAGATCCAAAATTTGTATTAAATGATAAAAAATAAAAATTCACAAGCCATAAATAGTCGAAACCTTGCAGACCTCACCGCGGCGGTCGTTTCGGGTGACCGCATGTCCTACCGGGAGCGGGCTCGCAACCTCTATATCCGCCTCCTTGCCATGAAGGGGCAAGGGGAATTCGTAGATGCCATCGACAAGCTGTACCGGCAAAAATTTGGCGAAACTTTCCCTAGCGTTCACCGCCTCCGTGCCAACATGTCGTTTGCGTTCATCAACGCTAACGAGTTCCTCGCGCTTCCTCGGCCGATATCGAACAAGATTGTCTACGTCGGTGGTGTCGTGAAGGAAGAACCGAAGCCGCTTTCAAAGGTAAGGCGCCTGTAATGACCGCCCTCGTGCTATGAGAGCGGAGGTCAGCAGCATCAAACCGAGCCGTGCTCGGTAGCATGATGCTTTCCGGAGCGAAACCGGTACGATGAGACGTCAAAACATGCTTTCCGGTTTTCGAAAAACCTCAACCTGGCCTTTTCAAAAAGCTCATTCTCAACCTCACCCATATGCAGAAAAATGTCGAGTTTTCATCGACAAGTTGCCGAAGTATGCCGATTTGATTTGTTGCCGAAGTATGGCTGGGGTAAACGGAACCGGAATGTCATTGCTACGGTGCAGAAAACTAAGCGATAACTAGTTGCAATCAACTCCCGCAGATTCCTCAACTCCTCACTAAGAGACCTAGGAACCTAAGCTTGACCACAACTTCAACTTCAATGGCCTCAACCTCAACCGGGTGATTCAGAAAACTTCAACCTCAACCCCAACCGATTGAGGCTGAGGTCACGGTTGAGGTTGAGGTTGAGGCCGAAACCCTGGTTAGGTAGTCCTTTTCGGTGAACTGTATCGTTATCTGATCTTGTTCTTATTGAGTGTTCCACTGGACTCGTTTCTGGGAGCTTTAGAGCAGTAGCATCCGATTCCCGCAAGTCGCCAGACGGGACCCTAATAAGCAATTTTTAGGAAGTACAAGCAGTCTTCGACCAAGCCGAGGAAGGCGTCGTACTGTTCTCGTTCGGATCGATCGCCGACGCCTCTAAGATGCCACTCGAGATGAAGCTTTCGTTCATGAAAGCGTTCGCTAAGTTCCCTGCCTATCAGTTCATTTGGAAGTTCCAAATGACCGACGAGGACAGCCAACTTTTCGAGGCATATCCGAACGTGCACACGTTCGAATGGGTGGACCAAGTCAGCATTTTGGGTACGCAAAATTGTGCATTTCCCTCTTCGATTCATTTTATTTAGCGCACCCAAAGACCCGAGCTTTCATTACTCACTGCGGACAGAACAGCCTGAACGAAGCCGGCTACAACGGCGTACCGATGATCGCAATCCCGCTGTTCGCGGACCAGCTCTATAACGCCGCGATTGTGAAGAAGAAAGAGATCGGCGTCTACGTGGATATACGGAAAGTTACGGCGCATAGCGTTCACTGTGCTCTGGACCAAGTGCTGAATGATGAAAGGTACACGAGTCTCTGTGCTGATGAATTACCTATGTCTATGTATACGAGTCTCTGTTAGGTGAAAAGACACGAAATCGTGCGGACAATGCTTCCGGGAGTGCTCTGGTCATCACCCAAAAAAGCAGCAACTGCAGTGTAGTCCCTCTAGGAACTAGACTCTAGTCCCCCTAAGGCCATCGGCCCTATTGTCTAGCGCTTGAGGCAAGCTTTGTGTGAGTTCGCTCCGTGTCGTACAAGCACCACAGACCCACGTTCCGAGCAGGGACACAAATCGTCAGCCGAATACTCAGAAAAAAGAGCGATTTTTGGTTAAACGCCGCATGTATCGATTGGACTCGATCCCGATCACGTACTATCCTTGCGAGAATTTTTGGTAACTCAATAACCCTGATGGTCTCTGATCCTATGCCGAACTCGCGCACCTTTGTGTCCTTCGTCTGTATTCGCAAGTATGGCGCATGAATTTCTTGTTAGCGATGTTCTGTTCTTGTTATCTGAACATTTGTTCATTTTTGTTCACAGCAACAGTCGAGAATCAACTAGCTAGCTTTTTTCATTTTCAGCATTCTGAGTCGAAGTGCGTCTCTGAAGAAAAAGCTCGTCACTTATCCGTACAATCCAGCAGAGAAGTTCGTCAAGTGGGTAGAATTCGCAGCGGAAAATGGCGATACCAACGATCTCCATCTAGCCGCCACTGACATGAATTTCTTCGCTAACCATTCCCTCGACATCATTATTCCCTTGATGTTGATCCCCGTTTTTGCCTTGATGATACTTGCCGCCTACGTCTTTTAGGTCGCGGACTTTTTTCTAGTGTTTTGCACCATAAAATATCTTTACAATTGAGCAAAGGGAACATTTTTCGGGCAGAGAGTGAGTGTTGACAAAGCGCGCACTTGGAACTGTAAATCACGGGCAAGGAAAGCCCTTTTCAAGCAAATAAAGCATAAAGGAAACACAATTTACAGCTTTTCAAGAACTTTTTAAGATAAGTCACAGCTTCGCACACACGCGTCAAGCAGCCAGTGTTGTGCATTTCGGGTTTTCGTGATGAACCTCATCATCATCATCACATCATGACGAAAATTCAACTTCATCATGATGAATTTTTCTTGGTTTGGGTGATGGCCCTTCGTCATCATCATCGTGATGAAAATTATTTTTACCAAAGTTTTCAACTTTTGGAGCCTCACAGCAAGGTACCAGGCTTTCCGATGGTGCACGTTATCATCAACTGCTGAAGATAACAGGTCATCCCTCTTGTCCAAGCCCATATAAGGTATTTCCGAGGTAGAAAATGAGACTTAATTGGCAAACTCGGCGATGAAAAACGGTGTTTTTGCAGGAAGCACGATGTTCATCATCATCACCACATCATGATGAAAATTCAAGTTCATCATGATGTGTTGAAAATTACATGATGACAACGAACTGCATTCTCGTCACATCATGATGAACTTGAATTTTCAACATGATGAAGCAGTTTCGTACAACGTGACGAACATCATCATCATCATCGTGATGATGATGAAGAATGATGCCATCACGTGATGAACATCATGATGAATTCACATCACTGCAAGCAGCATGTACGTGCATTCTCTTCTCAGCGGATTAAGGCATTGTAGAGAGTTTTTAACAAGAAGTGCTCTACCTTTGGCGAAGAAGAGGTTAAATTTACTCCTCTCACATTCTTTAAAAGAAAGCGCCACTTGAACCGCCGCGAAAGAATGAGCACTTGGCGAACACCGCGAACTCTGATTCACTGCACGAAGGCGTCACTGGGGGAAATTCGCCTCATTAAGATTTCCAGGACCTCTCCCAGACCAAAGAGAGGGCAGACTTGGCCAAACAAGGAGGAAACCCGGTTTGCGAGAACTGGATATCCTTGTCGTAAAATATCGGTGCTAAATCACAGAACGATCACTCCTATTGTCTCCGCCAAACTGGGGAGAACCAGCCATGGGAAGACAAGCCCTCCTGTCGCTAGCGATTCTCGCTACTATTCTCGCCGTGCAAAATGCGTTGGCGGAAGATAGCACTTCTCAGGTTTCAGCGGGACAGAAAGCTTACGATGGGACGCAGGAGACGCAGACGGCGACTAACAGGTAGGGCTAGTCAATGACGAAAAAAACAGAAGTTGACCGTGCCTTCGACTCGGACTACCGAGGCTTCTATAATATGTCGTGGCATTCAGCAAAATCCAACGTGTCATTCTTTTTATTTTCAGCTCCTCCATGGTGATCCGTGCCAAGCGCTACGGCTATGGTGGTGGCGGTTGGGGCGGCGGCGGCGGGGGCTGTTACTCGTGCGGCGGTGGCGGCTACGGAGGCGGCGGAGTGACGAAGATCATCATCATCAAGAAGGTGCGTCTAGGAAAGTTTCTCAAGTTCCCTGAAGAACGGTATTTCGAAGAGCTAATTATTGGAGAATCGAGAAGTGTAAAATATGACAAGTCTAAAAGGCTTGCCTAACCTGTAGTAACCCGTGTGTAGCCAAGGTCCTATGCAAAGCCGACCCAAATAACATGACCTTAAGCTTAAGCCAAAGCATCAGCCTAAACCTGAGCTAAAGCGTACGAGTCTCGGCCTAACCTATTCATTTCGGCACTATGTCTTGAGCTAAAGATCTTGTCTTAGGCCCATGCGCACATGATTAAGCTGAAACTTGCAGATCATTAGCGGTGGTGGTGGCGGTGGTTACGGCTACCGACGTGGCGGCGGGTACGGATACGGCGGTGGCGGGTACGGCTATGGCGGAGGTGGCGGTGGTGGCTATGGGTATGGCGGCGGCGGTGGATGCTCCTACTGCGGCGGCCGCGGTGGTTACGGTTACGGAAAGAAAAAGTGATTACCTACTTTTGTATATATATATGCGGCGAAAATCCCGGTAAACCCAATAAAGCTTTATGTGTAAGCGAAGCATTGGGATATGATCCAAGCAGGGTTGTTGAATTTCCATTTCCGGAAATAGAAATGGAAATGGCGGGGATTTGGAAATGGAAATGGCGAAAATTGCAAATGTAACAACACTGGATCCAAGACCGTAATTAGCGAGTTAGTGACAGAAGCGTTCGTAAAATACAGAGCGACTCATACGATGAGAGGCCAAAATAGCCACGAGCATTCCAAATTTTCTGTAGTTAGGAGACTAGGAAAATTAATGGGACCAGAACTCGTTAATATGACTGGTCCCGTCCGTGCGGCGCTACCCCGGACTCCTTTGTTAGCATCAGCACCCAGTGCATGCAGTATTTTGTGACACCTGACTCCGGTCCCTCTCTAACACAATGTTTGCCCTATGAGAGATGCTGCAAGTGTATCGTACGATGCCTTTCACTTGCTCGTAGTTGACTAGGTCGCGTAAGCATTTTGGTTATCTGTCTGGTCGAGATGGTGCAAATCATACAAGCAAATATACAAATACAAATACGAATTTCTAATGAAGCACGTGGGCAAGGAACCAAGGGAAGCGCTTCGATACACAAAGCCTTCCGATTTAGGAAGTGCGGCGACATATGGTGAGGTGCAAACNGCATGCACTGCTTAATCTGCTTCAATGCAGAACCGCACATTTAGGGGCTTTCTTGAGAATCCGCCTGCGTTATCCAGTGAGCCATTGCTAGAATGAAGCGAGTATGATTGTGCTTGTTTGTCTCTAAGGAGTTCCCGCTACAGGACGCTTAATTTCGACGAGCAGCCGCAGGGGCGGAATACGAATGGTTTTGTCTATGTGAAGACGTATGCATGTCGAAATCAGAACTAGAACCTCGCATTTCCTCATGAAATGAAGTCGAGGGCAATGCTGATTTCCGCAGGGAGTCCGAATCTGTCTTATTTCGGTCAAATACAAACGCCTACGAAGGCATCGAAGGTTATGCAGCTTGAAATTGAAGACCTCAAGCCCAGTGGCGTAATTTGGTGGGGGCGCGCAGGGGGCTGCGCGCCCCCCTTCGAGCCGGGCCGAAGGCTCGCGAGGGTAAGAGGGGACCAAGGCAAATTTTTCTATTTCAGGAACCTGCGGCGGGCTATTTTGGTTAAAAAAGCTCTCAAGTTTCGACCAGCTGATCAATTTTTCGACTAGTTTTTTCCCAAGGAGGCCAAAATTTTCTTTGTCGGCGCCTGCGGCGAGCCGTTTTAGGTTTAAATATGCTAAAAAAGACTGTTTAGAACCATTAATGAGGTCAAATTCGGACACTCCAGAAAACTGTCAAAGGGGGACCAAGGCATTTTTTCGCCGGCCGAAGGCCGGCGCCGAAAAAAGGTGAGGGTCCCCCCTTACCATGCGCGCCCCCCTTTGTTGAACCCAAATTACGGCACTGCTCAAGCCTGCGTAGAAGTAGCATCCCTCAAAGTTTTTTCTAGTACTATCGGGCAGTGACGAGTGCCCAAACACGTTGATCGCTGCATGCGTTCTTTGTTAAGGAACTAATTTCAGATTCCCGAGCTTATCTTGGATGACCGTCTGCTATAAACTAAGCCACGAGTGCATGTCCAATGGTGCATGGGCGTGACGTGTCTAAAGAAGTACCTAGCCTAAGATGGCAGATAGCGTACCAAAGGGGCTATCATTTACTAGGATGTTCGTGCCCCGGTCCTGTTGACTGGTACCAGTGGCGGGGAGAAATTCTGGCGTAGCAAAAAAAAAAACTTTCAGTGTCAATTGCAAAAACCCTCGTCCTTTTCGATAGGATTCAGAGCGGATTCTTCCGTCACTCTACGACATTCAAATGATGACCTTCGCGAAACGATTAGCGATTTGTATACTACTTCTACACACGCTAGCAAACACAGGAAATCGTTCGACGCCAACAAAGTGTTTCGCGCGCAGTCGTCCACAAGCGACGTAATCTCTTATATTCTTATTGACAATAGACATCGGTTTACGCGTTGAACCAGCTCAGCAAGCGTTTTTTTCGCACTGTTGTGTACGCATTTTAATAAAAATTAACGAAGGGAATGTCCACACCAAATGAGTTGGCTCATTGTGGGCCTAAACTCTTGAGGTTTCATCGTGCGGCATAGCTAGCACAAGTCCCTATTTAGACCCTTAGCTACGACGTCAGCGTCGGTCGACGTGTGCTTTCGCATGTCGACAAGGAAATGAACTCTTAGGCAAAACAGACGACAACGGGCACCCGCACCAGGTACAATATTTGTCGTTCCGCGTCATCGCCACTACACGTGTAAGGCAAACGTGTGCTTAGGTACAATTCTCTTTAAAATACAAGCCCTGACTTGAGTCCAAATTAGTTCTTGGAAACATCGCTCAGCGAGACGACAATGTCGAACGCTATACACTACACTTTGTGCCCGGTGTATGACAGGGATCTCAGATGGAATTTGCCCAAGGGGGGGGGGGGACACGCCAAGGAGGGCCTTGGGCCGCCGCCGAAAAAAATGCCTTGGTCCCCCCACTGCTTCCGATCAAACGGGTTTTTGGGTAAATGGAGTGTAAGGCCAACTTCGCTTCACTTCATTTCATTTCACTTCATTTCGCTTTTCTTCACTGAGCTTTTCACTTCGCCGAATAACTAGCACCTCGTACGCCTCTGGTGTTCGAGGTGCGTTCGTAAATGTTCTCACTACTGGTAGGCAGCTAAGAGTGCCATAAAACTTTCCTCACAGGCAAGAGTCGCTGCGTGGGCGCGGCTAGACCAATAGCGTGTAATGAGCGGACTATTGTTTTTGAATCAGCAAAGCAAGAAGCCAATCTAGGCGCTTTTGGATGCAGCCACACGTGGGCTGCACAGGACAACTGTTCTTTAGCTTAAGGGTAATTCCTGACCTTTAAGATTCGTATGGAGGCAAATTGCGACACGAAATGGCTACGTCCTAAGCTTCGAGTGAACGTAAAAGTGCATATGACTTAATGCGTACCTGGCCAGAGCATGGTACGGTAAGCATACCCTTGCGAGGATCAGTTCGGAAAATTTACGCTCCTGAAGCCATTGAGTGGTACAATGACTGACTCATATTTCTACCAGACCCTTTATACTCAGGACGTAATCTCATCCACAGTAAAGCGAAACGACGTTAAGCTTGCAAACCAGGAGAGCGTTTGACACCACCAAAGGGTTCCGAGCGCTGTTGATGTGTAATAAACATAAAAAAGATTAAGAAAGAGTGGTACTACTCCATTATATGGAGAGAGGGGTCACCCGTTGGGGGGGGGTCACTTTTTAGACCTAAAATGGGGGGTCAAAGGTCAGCTGACCCGCCCCCATAATCATGTTGAGTAACTTCATTTTTTAGCTGTTTCTAAGGGTTGAATTCGGTTTTCTTATGTAAATGTCTGGATCCTCTATTCTCTTGAATGTATTGAAGCAATTTCAGTAAGGAAATGAAGTCCTAAATAAGTTGCTCACTACAGATGTTGCTCGTGCTTTACATCAACACTAAGGAGTTACTGACTGCATCGTGTGGTACGCTTAGCAGACACCCTCGCTTAGGCACGAAGTCAGAGTCGACATGTGCTTTGGTGCTTCCCGCACGTCGACGAGGAAATGACCTACTAAACAAGACAGTCGACGACCGGCACCGGGTGTTATCAGCGTCATCACCAGTCCAAGTTAAAGACATGGGTATGTGTGTGCTTTAAATACAATTCTCTTCAAAAATACGCGCAGTGGTCCGTTATCCGTATTAATTCCAGGAAACATTGTTCCGCGAAGTGAGCTTCTTCCGCTACACGTCGACCCAGACGGGTGACTATGTCGCGTCGAACGCGGCGCTTCTTGTTATTTCCGCCGACTTCCGCGCGCCGCACGTCCGCCGCACTTTTTGTAGCCGTACCGGCGGGCAGCGTGTTTGCGTCGAGCTTCGCGCTAATGACGCCGCGTACACTCTAAGGAGGGCAGGATCTCATGCTAATGATTGGCATGTGTTTTGCGAGTGCCTAATCCCTCCCTCTGGCTTCCTGGCAAGTTGCTCCTAAACCACGCCACTCCCCACGCGCGTTTGTAGTCGCCTAGCGCGACAAGTGCATAGGTATAAATATGTGGAAAATATGTGTGCGCCGTCGACGCTGCGATTTGCACTCGCTACCGTCGCCTAGCTCTTGTACTCTCCCCAACAGCGCCGTCAGACACCCGCCAAACACCATGGGCTCTTCCTCGTACACCACCGTAGCCCTCTCCGTGTTCCTTAGCCTGTGGGCAAGCATCCAGGAATCCGCTGCACTCACCTGCTACGAAACAGACGCTGAGGTATGTTGTGGTTGACGTTGAGGTTGGTAGAGGGAGGTAGAGACAGGGACGTCGGACCAAAATTTGACCGATTTTTTTCGAAAAAAACACGCTTGATTTGAATAAAGAAACTTTGCCAGAAAAATCCGGCCTTTTAAAAGTACGACGTGTTTACGCTAGGGTTCCAGACCGGGTCTGGGGCTCCAAGTAACGGTCTCGATCTCGGTGAACGTGTTTGGAAAAGGCCCGCCAAACCCTTCTCCGGATGCGCTCTCACAAAGCAAGTGCCTTTCGTCGTCGATGATAGAAGTATCCTCGTCATCGCTATAGCGTCTTGGGTACAGTCTTATGTGTCCGATGGTCTTTTGCGAGCAAAACATTCGCACTATCATTATCCGGATCGACGTTACAGAAAATTGCATCAGAAAGAGCGAGTGGAACAAATTTGATGCTGAACAGCGGCGAATCATTCACTGCTTTAGGGCCATCACGTCGTGAAGACGGACCCGAGCTGGAAGTACTGTGCGTACTCGCCGAAGATCGTGCGCGGCGAGGGCCTCGTCGTGGACGCTGCATTCGGCCTCGGAGAGGAGAATGACCTGCTCACGGGCTACGACTTCATGTTCTCCGTGAACGGACCTGGCTATCAGGTCGTCGACACTTGCATTCATGAGGTAGATTTGCATGTTTAGGTGATGACATAGATCCCTGATTGATTTTATGGACCGATATTGACCCTATTTTAGCGCTTTTTTGCCCTTAATTCCGATTTACATCCCATTTTAGGCGATCGACTTGCGCGGCTGGTCACCGAAGTTCTCGACGGTGGAGCACTCGTTCCGGTGCGTGTGCAACTACGACCTATGCAACCACGACGCGCTTTTCGGCGGCGTCTTCTCGGAAGGCCAAAAGCCCAACTAGGCAGTTCAGGAGTGCGGGGAACGTCAGTGCAAAATGTTCAACGGACAGTATTTATTTGTGTCGTAATGTTCGGATAGTTCCGTTTCCTACCTCTCCAGTGCTCTCCGTGTTACCGCGGAACCGTGATCCTTGCTCAAATGAGCTCGCTTTGTGTGTGTTTCTAGTCAAATTCTGTTAATTCTCGTCAGCTCTAACGACCTTGATGTGATAGCTTGGTTTTCTGAAATGTGCCCGGTGCCCTCTACCAGTATCGTATACCAGTATACCAGTTCCGCTTCATTGTTATTGTTAAGGATGCCGTATGAAACTTGTACGAGTAAACGACAAAAGCGATGACGTTTTGCTATCGAAAATTTTATTCGAAAAATGTAGAAGTGGGGTAGATTCGTGGAGGTTGCTGGCCATGGTTGTTATCATTAACGCTACATAGGCTCGATGAAACACGTTTATATCTTGGATTTTACGAGGAAAAGAAACGTCTGTTAATGATTCCTAACAGCTGAAGCAGGGCCGTATAGGGCGCCCCCCCGCCCCGCTAAATATGCAGAAGTGTGGTAGAGCTGAAGTGATCGGCAAGCTGTGCCAAGCCGCAGCACACTTTGAGAAGACAAATTCAGTCCACAAGCGATTTAATTCAAGAAAAAACGATATTGTGATTAAAAAGCCGATTACGCCCGAGCCGAGTGCTCAGTCATTAAACGGCGCGAAAAGGCGATGATAAATGGACTCGTCGCCTCATGTTATGAGCTTAACGTGTCTTCTACGCTAGGTCTAGGCACTTAAAACAAATTCAGCTTCCGCACGTATGAAGAACGTTTGGCATATTTAGACATCATTGCTTTCACTTTTGCTTGGTGCACCCAAATAGACAGCTGCCCTTTAGCGCAGTGCTAATCCTTGCATACAGCCAGAAGACGTTCATTTTCTTTTTCCTTCCATGGTACATATACAGCGCTTGCTTGCGGCCTGCCCCGATTTTACACTTTAAGCAATATGCGTATGAATCCATACTGAGCATCTGACGTATATAAAACAATTGCTAGAATTTGTCGCATCTTACCAGCTTACTCTCAATCCACCATGTGCAAATGGACGGGCCTAGTCTAAAGCCCTGCTAGGATCAAAAATTTTTTAAAAAAAAATTGGTCGGATTTTAGACTAATTCTGCAAAATAAGTTGAAAAATGGATGCGCCTGCGGCGGTATAAAATCCTTGAGACATAGGCTGATCTCTTAAATTTAAGATACTGACCCCTTGTGCACAAAATGCGGTTCCGTTTATCCGATTCAGTCTCAAAACGACGCTGCCGCATGAGGATTAGCTTGTCCGTTCGTAGCAGCAGTTACGCATCGGACACCAAATACGACGGGATGTTGCGGCGACAATACCGCATCACACCTCCTAGGACTCGGTCTTAGCGCAAACACGTTGCCGGGTACATATTTCGGTTAACATCGAACTGTGTACCTTCTGCGGAACCGGTATGACGCGCGAAAACATGCCATACTTCCGCTTCGTCCCGCACATCTCGTGCGCTATAGTATGGTATCATAATAAACTAAAGCGCTGAGCGACCGCCAAAAGTATCGAACTGACGTAATGTAGCCCCTCATTGCGAGAGGGCTTCTCGGAGCAATAACTGCGATAGTTTCTTCTAATTGGTACCAACTCCAAAATTGGAGAAAATACGGTATGTCGTATTTCGCACTAGTAAACTAGCGGCTGAGCCGCGCTTGGCGCCGCTATGGGAAACTACTTGTGCCAAGCGGGTACAACTGTTCTCAAGTAGCCATAGTTTCGTTCCAATATGCAGCGTGCCATTGCACCACCGAATCGATCAAGAGGACCCGCATGCGCGCTTGCATGCATCGTACTGAGAGAAGCATGATGGGGATACAGCATGTGTCATAGCCCTATCGCATGTTATGCACGAGAACGAGCTCGGAATTCGGATCCGTTTTTTCCGGAAATCAGGATTCTTTGTTACCCGGAAATCCAGTTATCGGTACTCGGGAAAAAGACCAAGTTTCCGGATTTAACGCTGAAAATCAAATGTTCTTTCGCCTTTCGCAAACTGCTACTGAACTGGTCAAATTTTAGACTGAATAAAGGTCTCGCCAGTCGCTCTATGCGTATGATATGGAAAATGCTTGCCTCAGTGCAAACTCTTAAGTCGGTCTCTGTTGACGTACGGCGCAGTGCTGGATTTTCCGTTTATTAAAGCACAGTGTACAGCGTGGTTATCTGTCAGTCAGTCACTAGACGCAGAGAGGAATGGCCGAAGGCAGTGGATATGCTTGGCTTATATACAAAGTCGTGTAATTGTTGGACGTTTCTCGGAGCTTCCAGAAGGCTTTGGAAGGGGGGAGGATCGGAAAAAACCGGGAAAAAACAGGAAAAAACGTTGCGAAACGCCGAAAATTATGATGGTTCGGTTTTCCAGAATGTTCTCGCGCAGCGGAGAACAGTCTAGCTGGATCCTGAGGCTTCCAGCGATGACCACCAGTTACCGGAAACCCCCCCCCCGCTCAAGGTTACGCAATGCGGTGAGTAAGCGGACGCAACAATGACATCATTCCTGGAAAAAAGCGAATATACAGCGTGATTACTGAGGTACATGCGCTTAGAAAGACAAAAATACATACCAAAGACAGTAATTTTTTGGGTTTTCATCCTTGAAAACGACTAAAACTACGAATATTTTTGGAGTTTTCAGGCGGTTTTCAACAGCGCCGAAAAAGGTAAGGGTCCCCCCTTACCATGGCGCACCCCCCTGACCGGGTCCAATTTACGCCACTGCGTTCGACGTTTGGTTGTCCTGCAATATGGGGGGGGGGACTGAATAGGGGCCAAAAACAACAAGAGGAGGGCAAAACTTTGTATAGAGGGGGCACTTTTTCTAAGTAGACATTCTTTACAGAGATGTATTTAGAATCTCTAAGGAAAAGTAGTGTTCATACTGCCGTATGGGGGGGGCCAATCCCTCACCCATATAAATTATTGGCCTCCTCATGTTACGTTCTCTCCCCCTGCCATAATAACCTAAGCCCCCCCCCCATACGGCAGGACAATCCGATGTTTTACTGAACATCTGTCGTCGTTAATAATCCTAGACGCATGCTCCCATTGTATGTCGAGCGCATGCCACAGGACACGTCGCTCTAGTTTAGAGTAATTCCCTGAAAGCTATGCAGTCGTCACGGAGTACAAATGACCATCAGCGAAAGCGGGACATTCAACCTATGGAAATTCCTAGTTTATAGCGAACGCGTGCCCTGATTTCGTGAGTGGCTTTGTACTAACCTTGTAGGTTTAGCCTTCGAGTACATTGGCATGCAGCATTTCGGAAGTGACAAAATGAAACAAACCCCGCACAACACTTTTGTCACGCTAAGGCGACGTCAAGATGCATGCGTCTGCGCATGTTTTTGTGCGGTTAGGCTGTCTTAAAATGCGATTCGTACTCGCCGCGTAAGCGACATTTCCGTACAAATGAAATACAACAGAAAAGCGGCCTATTTTGCACTAAGGAAGTCTCGGAAGTAGCTACGCTGTTGAGGTAGAAAGCCTAGCCAAACGCTGTTTCCGTCCTCAAGGAACTGAACCAAAGCTTAAAATAGCCCATGATGCGCCTTGCCGCGACGAGGTTTGCCCTGCCCGCGATCACGGCACGTCGTTATGGGGTACTAGCAGACTAATGATGGCCGGGGGATAACTTTTTTTGGAAGACCCGGGCAAAAAAAATTTAAAACATTTTAACTTAGACCGCACCTTTTGGGTCCCCCCCCCCCCCATACGCCGGAACAGCCTCCTCCGTAGTCATGTAGTACCCTACAGGTCACCGGAGCGACAAGGGCGTTAGCACGACGCACAGCACAGAGGGGTCAACACGGCACGCTACGGCGTAGGAGTGAAAACGTCGCCTTTTTCAGTGTCAGCCCAAAATTATTGAGTTTTGTTTTAATCAAAGAACTTAAACATTTCCACGTACGCACGCACTAGAAAAAAAGCGCTTACCTGTGCGTACTGCGTTTCTTTAATGCGTCTGGTTTTCCCAAAAGGATGCAATTTCAGACTCGCTGTTCGGGCTACCTCAGCCTACATTTGGTAGGCCAGTAGTTGCGACTGCTAAAGGTCTATCCCGAAATTATCTCAGTGCTTCCGAATTGTCAAAACAATGCTTCTTGGACGGCCAAACTCATTCAGCGACTAACGGTAGTACGTTGTCGTCCTTAGTCAATTGGACCTAAACTCGACCGGGCCTGTTCCGAGTGCAGTTGACTTTTAACGGCTGCTACTTACGTTTTTTTTGCGCACGTATCAGAACTGACTTCAGGTGGAAACTTGTGCCCTTGAGCGCGATTTGTACCGCTTGCGTAAGCATTTACCGGTATATTTTCATACAAATGTTCCGTTTTTTCGGTAATTGAATGGATCTCGAAATCGGAATTTCATACCGTTTATTCGATTCTTTTTCGGATTCGTTTTCGGTCACTCGTAAGCTAAGGAAATCGTGATTGGTAAGAGGTTTATTTACACTCAGAAGTGCACACATTTACTCGTTCTCAAATTTGTATGTACAGTTCGACCTTGGCACACAGTACTACTCGGGCTATTGCGTCAGAGGCGGAACGAATCGTACAAAATTAAATGAAAGCAGCATGGGCGCTTACATGCCTAACCGGTAAGAGGCGCAGCTAGTCGAGAAGCTAGGATACAAAAAAACGGCTTATGGTACATTTCGACACTGACGTTCGCGCACTCGCGGACTGCCTAGTTGGGCTTTTGACCTTCCGAGAAGACGCCGCCGAAGAGCGCGTCGTGATTGCAGAGGTCGTAGTTGCACACGCACCGGAAGGAGTGCTCCACCGTCGAGAACTTCGGCGACCAGCCGCGCAGGTCGATCGCCTGAAATGCGAAATAGAAATTAGTGATTTGTCCTTCGGAGCGGCAAAATGGAAATGAGCGGTAAAATAGGGTCTAATCGACCTACATAATCTTTCCGAAAAACCGCATCAAACGTTAGCGTGCAAATTTACCTCGTGAATGCACGTATCGACGACTTGGTAGCCGGGGCCGTTCACGGAGAACATGAAGTCATAGCCCGTAAGGAGGTCATTGTCCTCGCCGAGGCCGTAGGCGGCGTCCACGACGAGGCCCTCGCCGCGGAGGATCTTGGGCGAGTACGCGCAGTACTTCCAGCTCGGGTCCGTCTTCACGACGTGATGGCCCT
>JNEY01000779.1:12883-49213 GCA_020875895.1 Aphelenchus avenae
GTGTCTACCTCGTCTCGAGAATGTGTTTCGAGCATTTTATTTGACAAGACGCGGCGATTGGCAGGTAAATATTGTCATGGCATGTGTAAGGCATATTTAGCCACATCTACACATCATCGTTTGCGGCACCCTTGAACGGCTCAGTGCAAACGCAAATCTGGCTTCTTGGAAGAACAAGAACGTGTCGCCGTCTTCGTCCAAACGAAGGAAGGGATTCAGCGCCATGAGTTGGCGCTCCGCTTCCGCGGGAATCGGTGAGAAGTAACACTTGACCGTTGGACGGCTCTCCGGCGCTTCGTGGCATTTCTGAATAGAAAGAAGGTTCCCACCGAGTTGATTACACACAAATGGCATAAGCATATGCTTACCAGCAAAAACTTCTCGTAGAATTGCCCCGTCAGAGAAAGTTCAGGAAGAAGAACTTCGAGAGGTGCGCCTTCTGCCGGTCGCGGCCGTTCGTGCGGGAAGCACACAACGAATGCGCCGTCGTCAGTCGCTTCGAAAGTGGCCTTGTCCACCGGAATGCATTGGTTGATAGTCAACTTTGAAAGGCCCAGCTTGGACAGGTTCAGCAGGAACGCGTCGGTTATGTGGTTGGAGAGCAGGTGGCAGGAAGAAATGTAGAGTTCAGTGCGCACGTTGAGCGTCTTCAGACGGTCCACGTCGGCGGCCTTCAGTGGGCAAAAGTTGATGCGCGCGAAGCGAAGGGTGTCGATGGTCGCGGTTTGGCACGCGTTTATGAAGCCATGCCAAATCTCCGGCGTAATGCCCCAGAGGTTCAGTTGGTCCTGAGCTAAAATAAGGATGCACTCTATGCGAGAAAGCTTTTGGTGGTACCACTCAGTCAGCAGAAACAGAAAATTTCGAATACTGCATTTCGGATAAGCTTTTGGCTGCTGTCTCTAAAACATGCGTAGCCGTAAGATGCCAAACGTCTTTCTATCCACTGTCTATCGCGAAGGGTGGCCTTGACAGCAAAGATCTTACCGGCTACGTCGACCGCCACGACCTCTGAGAACCGCATCACTCGAGCAAGCCATTCCACGCCCGGCAGCCAGGGACGCAGAGAGGCAATGCCGCCGTCGGTCGCCGATCGCTTGGCGAGCGAGCAGATAACAGTCGCCAGGCCAGTTCTGTTACCGTACTTCAATTTCGCCACAGTCATGCGCTCGATCTTCCTCGGCGGAACGTCTCCAGACTTGAAGATGGCCTTTGAGGCGCGAGTGAACTTGCGGTTGACCAGTTGAGAACCCTCGAGGTCGTCACGGGTCAGAAGTCGGAGCAGGTCCACGAGCGTCTCCGCCGGCAACAGCAAGTCAAGGCGCAGGGCTGAAATTCGGATATTGTTAAAAGTGTACGATGAGCAATGGCTGGAACGAATCCTAATACTAAGCTTGCTATTTTCATGCATTGGCGTATTCACAATACATCCGATGGGGGTAGCATGATTAGCGGGACCCTTACCCGCTTTTTCGGCCTGGGCCGAGGGCGACCCGAAAAGTGCGTTTGTCCTCTTTGGTACGTTTTCTGTGATCTCGGTTTTTTTTGATCGTCGTTCTTAGTGGGCTCAACTTATGGCGTTTATGTACTGTGCCGGACTACGTGGATGCTCACCCGGGAGGTGCCGTGAAGTCGCAAGCACTGCTCCTAGTTCCTCCGACAACAAAATTACGTGCCAAACGCGAACAAAAGTATGCTTCTTGGCGCTTACTAGTGAATCGGACGATGCCAAGCTTGCCCTTACCTTTGTCAACCTTCAGTTTGCGGCCGGCCCATCTTAGCTTGACGGAAAGTTTTCGAACTCGCTAAAACATGTGTTGTCCTGGTTCGGGAAAGTCAAAGCACATACCTTCGTGCCGCATTCCGCTGCCTCATCTGCTGCATGTTGACGCTTTCGGCAGGTCTTGCACGTTGACTTGGGTACGTTTACATCGTGCTAAATCCGGAATGGTATGTTACTTCAACGAATACACGTTGGACGCTTACTTTTATGTTCGGTTCTGATGCGTCCGCAGCATTCAGAAGGCGGAGGCACTTCTTGCTGCGCGTTTCCATCGAAGAACTAGACGCGCCAACGTTCTATGTATGTAACAAATAGTAAATAGAAGGCTGACATATACGTTCTGCGCACAACTTTGGTAGGGCGCAAAGGAATCACTTTTGTTTTCGTGGAACATAGCTTTGCGGAAAAGGAAACAAAGTATGGACAAAACGTTTTGATTGCGGTTATGACATGATCAGGAACAGTCGATACCAAAAGAAAACAGGTTTAACTGGTTTAAGCACGCATGGGACGCGTTATGTGTAACGCGACGTCACTAAGCATTCAGAAATAAGCGGACATTTTGCCAAACCAAGGCCGGCGTTTGTTCGTTGCGGGTTTACACAGCTTGTGCTAGTGGAAAACGGAGAATGAAACGTACAACGTCGTACGGAACGAGACGGAATCAGCAGCAGCACAGCAGCAGCAGGAAACGGCACCAGTCAACCCGATGGTAGTGCCAATAAATTTTAGGTGCGTATAAAGTTAGCCTCAAGATTGCCAAGTAGGAACTTGACGTGAAAATATGCGTAAGCTCACCGGGCCCTTGACAACTGATTTTGACGTGGTGGCAAGCATCATTTATTTGCTGCATAGTAAAATTTCCCCTTTAAGAACATGGGACACCCTCACTAAAAGCAGCACTAAGCACAAAGTGGGTTACTTGTTCCAGACTGCGATGGACCCGCAGCAGGCTAGATTTTTGCCTTCTTGCAGGATAGCCCGCAGTGTACGTTGCCATTTACGGAATACGCAATGCGTACCCCAAACAACACTATTTCCGAAATTTTATTATTTGTCAATCACAGCGATGGTTATCACATTACGGAATGACCATCGCGGTGGATAAACCTAGTTTGCTGATCCTACCAAATTCCCAACCCTAGGCTAGAAGCATCGAACAGTCCGATTTGTATTCCTTCAGCGAGCCAGCAATGTGCGCTCGCTGAAGGAAAGCCATTCATCCGGCCGTTAGGGGGAGCATTATTCATGTATGGTGCTAAGTAAACAAATACTTTCCCTATCGCAAGGGCTGCAGCTCGCACGCGTATTTGTAAACAAGCCAACGTTAGCCCGCGAACTGTTATTCGGCCGCACGATGCGTACACATCTTCTTGCACTACAATGGGCGCCGTTTGGGAGCTCTTTTCTAAAATCGAGCGCGATGGCAAGAAGGCTGCAAAATGCAATCTCTGCCTTGTCGAGTTAAGTGGACACCTGGCGGGCAACGCGAAGAAGCATCTCAGGATCAGGCATGGCATTGCCACACATGAGGACGCTGCAGAGGTCCAGCGGAAGCCAAATACGCTGAAGCAAAGACTACGAGAACTCGAAGCTCAGGTATCTAGTAACCACACTGTGTAATACCCACTTTGTTTTATTGTTTAGAGAACCGCATTGCTGGAGGCCGTCAGGGGACATAACTCGGAGGCTGTGACAAAGGACTTCGTTCTCCTTGAGACGCACACAAGGTCAGTGCTAAACAGTTTCAAAAGTCATCCATGTCATGTCAACATGAAACATGGTTTAGGGCCGCGCGAAGTGAGAAATTAGATCCAGTTCAACACCGGAACCACAACAAGGAAGCAACAAAGCGATGGCGACAACGACTCGCTTGTCTGAACCAGCTTGAAAAGGAAGTGGGTCACTCGTTGTAGTGAAATGCTTTTTTTATTTATCCCATGAAGGTCGAAGAACTGAAAGCCGTCAAAGCGAAAATGGAGAAGGGCTCTTTGAACACCGCAAACGCTGCGCGTGACCTCAGCTCCAACGTCACTAAAGCTATTCGTCCGCTCTATCGAGACCTTTCGTATGAATATGCAAGCCAGCATGGTGTGCATATGTCTACGACACTTGCTGCCGCCAGTCCGAGCGCGTACATGGGTCATCGTGGAGCCCATCCACATGGGATAACTTCAGAGCGCTGTCACCAGAACTACAGCCTGCCAGCGTATGCTAGTTCGGTATGCGCTCTTAGGTTTCTGACGGCACTCAGGCTGCACAGTTTAGACCTTCGACTCTCTCAGCGGGGTCTGGTTGACTCAGCCTCAGAACTTCATCACTACGCGAACCATTATTAGAGCACTAACCTCACAGTCGTTCGATATGGACTGGTTCGTTGCGAACTACGTCGAGAAGCACATGCAGATGCACCACGGTTCGAATAAGAGGGCGGTATTGGCTCACTTAAATCGCGACATCCAAACAGTTCCGCCGCAATCGCTAGCACCGGCCGAACACAACGGGTCGGTCTATCTGCATGACGACGTCGTGGTGACGGCGGACGATGCACAAATCAAGGCCTGCCTTGAGCAGCGGTGTTCTAAAGACATTGAGTACTTTTACGCAGGCCACCAGGTCATCTTTTTACGATGAATTTGGTTTTTATATGCTTGTTTCTCAACCTTAACGTGTTCTTCTCGACCTTAACGTGTTCTTCTCGACCTTAACGTGTTCGTTTAGTCGGGTTTGTCTTCGAGTTTGGGCGAGAACGTCTCGGAGGGATCTTCGTCAGGTTTGACGTTGCGCGCAGAGCACTCTGTTTGCACCATCCGTTCCTGCGCCAGGATCTTTTGTGCAGCACCTATACACTTCAGCTCATTGCCGCACTGCTGAAATCGCCGTTTTACGCTGATCTTGGACTGGAACATATCGAAGTTGCCGTTCCTATGCACCTGCTTAAACGTTTCGAACCCGTACTAGACGCGGCAAGAGCTACGCCCATGCAGGATCGCCGGGAAGTAGCTCGCTTTTACGGCGGCGAGCCTCGCTACGTCGTCGGATATTCTTGTTCTATATCGAACGTACTACGTTTATTATACTCACAATAAAATGTCGTAATCCCAAGATGCTGACAAACCGAATTGGTAAAGCGTTCGACAAAGTTACTACGCACAACGACCATCGCAGTTCGACGCCTTCCGAGAATACTGATGCCCATGACACTTTCGAGGATATCCGCTAGCGACGTTATTTTTGTCCGATCGGTAGCGATCCTGTACGAGTGCCGTTGCTTGGTACGACGACGCTACTGTGGTCGAAGCCGAGGAAGCTCAGCACTGCGCGACGGTAGGGCTTGACGAAGTACATCGTCATCAGCGGATTAAATAGCGCTATCGACGTGTTCGCAATCGACATGAACGGCATGACTTTGCCAGGTGAAAGTCTCGTCGCTATGGCGGTTAGGATGAACGTAGCGGGAATGATCGTGCTCAGCAGCGGACTTATGGCCTTAAGTTCAAGCTGCTCGCTAATGGTCGGTAAACGTTAATGTAATTTACCAACGCGATTAACGCCCTGTGCACTTCCGTATGCGTTCGCCGGGTGTTCGGGTTCAGAGCGTCGCCAAACCGACCGAGAAACCTGAAGATTCTGCACTCGCACCACGCGACGATGCACACGCCACCGGCTAGGGATATCGTACAATAACCCACGAACAATGCCACATCTGGGTCAGCCTACATATTTAGGTTTATGTCGGACGCTGCGACTTTCGAGGACGCCGTAGCGACTTACAGCGCTCGCACCGAAAACAGATTGCTTCGTGGCGTCGTAGGCCCACTCATTTGCATTCAGCAAGAGTAGCCCGGCTTCGCGTTGGTCTTCTGGCAGGTACAACATCCACGCTTGTATGGGTAGTCCGGCAAGGCACCAAGCAGCGGCGACCACGTACGCCCAAAAATGGTCTTCGTGCCTTAAAGCTTACGGAAGTTTGTTTATCTTTTCTCCAAGGAACTTCAATGAAAAATGTAAAATTCGAAACGAATACTCATTAGCTAGCATCAGTTATAAATGTCCAGATTTTCCGGTTTTACAGTTTCCGGCCGGATAACTCTCGAAAACTTTTTTTTCGGGGGAAAGCATTCAAATCTAAGTAATGCCGTGTAGGTTCGAAGAACTACACCGGTATGACCGGTTAATTACCTCTCTTTCCAACAGACCAAAAGGTATCTGTAGACGAACTGCACCGGTACGAGAATGAAACACGAGTTGGTAAAGAAAATGAATGCGACCAACAGGACGTAGTCGACATGCTTCGACCGGTTAGCGAAGAAGCCGTTCGATATGCATACGTGAAAGTCCTTCTCAACCAGTACCGCCTAAGTACTCTGTGAAGAGCTTACTAAAGCCTCGCTCACCGGTTGTGCGAGTAGAACTGCTGTCGCAAGGCAGAGGTCGTTGATGCAGGAGATTAGCCACATGCTCTTGTACATTTTGGCATGACTATTCGAAGATTTGACGATCAAGAAAAGCAGCGCGAGATTAAGCAAAACTGCGACAGAGTTCATGCCGCTTTCGACAAGGTGGTGTAGCTGCGCTATGGACGCTGAAAAGCTGCTATTTTGGGCACTACGAGAAGCTAGGTGTCCTAAGTGGCAAACCGATAAGTTACGCCAAAGCTTTGATTCGTAACTTACCCATCAAGGAAATCCTAGAAGCAGATCTACGCTAAAACAGCAGTGAAACTACCAGCCAAATTTGCTCTCGATCAGCTAAGCTCGTTTTCAAGGAGCTCACAATTAAGTGAGTTTAAGGCGTAGTCGTCAAGTGCAACGGCAAAGTCACGTATACAGATGCTGTTCTCTGAGCGTACCAGTGCGCTAGGTGGTAATTCTGGCAATTCACGAGGTGCTAATTTTGGCGGACGTTGGCAATTCGCTCCCGCAGTTATTTTTCTTGGTGTCTGTCAGGTACTGGCACTTGACGTAAGAAAGGTCATGCGGGCGTGACCATTAGACAACTGTCTTCACTTTGCTACTTTGAGCTCTTGTCAGTGCACCTGATCGGTGAAATCTTGAAATTCACCCGCTGAAACGCAGTCCGTGGAGCCGGAGTCAGCTGTTCCCCTTTCAAGCAAAACTCTGAACGTATGCTTGTATTAAGGGAGCGTCCGGCAAAACTGTTACGCTGACAGGGAGAGGAGGGGGTCCAAAAATAGGCGAAAAAAGCTTAACACACTGTGCAAAAAACGTATGACAGAAGGGATTCAAAAAGGGCAAAATTATCGTAACGCATTTTCTGGACGTTCCCCAGGGTTTAGCTATAAATGGGAGAACCGAACCTCTCCTGGCTCTATAAGCATGAAGGAGAACGATCAAATGAACACAAAGTTCGCGTAAGAGCACACTATGTTTATCTGACTTATCAAGTTTAGAAACATAGTCACGAATAAAGCTGTCCAACGCATAGCGTCAATAGACCAATCACACGCCTCGCTTGATTAGGACCTCGGCATAGCGAGCGATCGTGTTGTCCGGCGGTGCGTAGCAGACGGTCACCGACGTTTCAGGATGGAGCAGTTCAGTTGTGCCCTGGTCGGCTTTCTCCGACGAAACGAGATGCTTCGTGTCCAGCTCGCTAAGTTCAACAACGCTGGTGAACTTCAGCAGGAATCGAGGTGCCAGCGTTCCGTCCTGTGCAGCCTGAAAGTAGGTAGGTGGTCCGTCATAAATAACGCTTCTTCCAGTGGCACAATAGCGAACACTAACGTACGGACAATCCGAATTTAGGGGGCTACATATTTAATGCATTGGCCGCCAAAATCGACCTTGGTCCCCGCTTAACAAGATTTTTGCGGCAATCGTATAGGTACCCCTGCTATTTTCGGAGCCTTCGGCTTCTTTTGGGGTGGGAATCCCTCCTGCTCCAAGGGTCGATACGCCACTGATAGCGCGATGCAACATATGGTTGCGTACCTGTATTATGCGTTGCACGAAGTCTTTCGGTGGCGTGACACAGTTCACGGAAAATTTCCGTTCGGCATTTCCCAGAGTAGCGTTCGTGACAAAGTCGAATATAGTGTCGTGTTCGAAGTCCACGTGCCACTCGTCGAAGCTGAACTCGCGGACGCCTTTCTCGATGCACTTGCGAATGAACTCCGCGTCCATCTCCAGCGTCCTCCTTCCTTCGTCGCAGCTGGCCACCATTTCGCAGGCGAGGCTAAAGTTGTGTCACTGTACTGGATGTGCCGAGGAACAGTAATGCTGATAGAGACTGCTTAAATTAGCGAAAATTAGCCTTAATCGGTTCATAGTGAAAGCGAAGAGCAAAACTTTTAAAGGTAGGGGACCTTCGTGAATTCTCACCAGACGGTTACTAATAGTAAGTAACAAGTGGTGAAACATTGCGTTTCACCAGTCATAAGTTACCTTATGCTGATTTGCCAGAGTTCAAATCACGATATGACAATGCGTGCTTAAAAAAACTTACAGGGTCGAACATACAGCCCCCCCCCCCCCACGGAAAAGTCGCTTACCTTTGCATGCCTGGAAGCGACAATACGGTTCGGGCAAACAGCCCCTCTTCCTCGATGAGAACGTCGGTGTCGAACATGTGCAGCTGAAGGACTTGTGGCGCAGTCTCGGCATCGCTGGTCAACTGAAGCATCAATTGGCACAGCGCAGTATCCATGAGCCCATCTAAATCGGGTTCGATTGAGTATAATTACGAGCATTTAGTTATGCTGATGCTTGGCCGGAACCGAACTTACTTATGTACAGAAGGTCGGTGACCGTTCGCGGCATGAGCTTTGCAAGTGTCTGGACAGCTTGCTCACGATCGCCTTTGAACGTCCACTTCTTGCCGTTGGCAGCATCAATCGTGACGGCCGTAGGTCCGACTTGGTATCCCTGAAACGCTAGTAGTAAGTTCCGCACACAGAATAGTCAGCATCAGTCGTTCCACTGACCGACTTTTGAGACCTTGGACTAGCCAAGCTTACCTCAACGGAGACTTTGGTGTAGCGACGAAGGCATACCGATAAGAAATGTCCAGCGAGAACCTGCCTAGAGGAAATCTGGACAGCGTCGAGAATGTACCGGTCGAGGCATTGCAAAATGTCCACGAGTATGTCCGTAGGCAGCATATTCAGCAAACTAAAATACGTCCGTTTTATTTTATGCATTGCACAAGTTTTAGCTCGCTTTCGGAGGAACAGACGAGACAAATAAACTGTGAAAAAGGCCTGAACGAAATCGACGGCGGGGCGGATAAACAAACGACGCAAACAACCGGGCGCAGAAAAGAGGACAACAAGCGTCACATCGATTTTATTTGTTTGCGTCTGCGGACGCCGCGCTAGGGACAAAGATCACTTTCGAACAGCGGATTGGATGCGGAAAAGCGGTCAGAGGAGACAAGCGTAAGGTTTGGGAATTCTCCACCAGCATTACGCTAACTTGCTGGTGTAGGCAATTTAGCATTATACAATTTAGCATAACCTAAAGTCGTACCTTCGAGAGTGGATGTATTCGAGACAAGTCAAGACCAAAAAATATAGAACACTGCTTGCCACGGTGCTTGTCTTTACCCGCCGTTGCAACCACCAATGTGCAAGTTATCACTGAGTTTGATTTAGCTGACGCCTCGTTTCAGCTAAACAATCCGTGTTTGGCCAACCTGACAACAGTCTACTCTGCTACTTTGCTTACTTTGTCTGGTGATGTTTTACGCACAAATAGGCCTTGTCACGGACCGATGGGTCCGCTAGTACCAGTAGACATGCGTGCCATGCTCTGCCTACCATCGGACGCTGGGCACGTGGGTTCATTGTTTTGTGAATATCCTAAGCATAGATTGTAGCGGATCTTAGCCGCCACCGGGCGTTATACTTTGATCCATACTTTTCTATAAAAGGTGCGTTTTTGGGGTTAGCAGCTATGTTTGTCGTGAATACCAAACATTCACGAAGGTGATCGGTTTTCGCCAATTAGTTAATATGTGCCCCACAGCAGAGTCGAGGCAGAAGACTAAAGCCAAATACACCTGCCTACCTATGCTTAGCGGCGTCGCCGACATTTTCTTGCTCCTAATAATAGGCTGGTGGCAGACGCTTCCGGTGTACCCAGGGCAGCACGGCCTTCCATGCGAATGAGTGCCTTGTATCCTGTTTACCTGTCCTGCGAGACCAAATGCATGATCTTCGCGATACTTGTAGATCCTAGCATGAGCTAATGGCTTCTTGCCAGCTAAACAATCCTTGTTCTCCCTACCTGACTAAGGTGTACTTTGCTCACGTTGAGTACGATGCTTTGAGGGTCAATAAGCCCGGTCACGGACGAGGTGGGTTCGATAGTAACACCAGACATGCCTGCCGTGTTATGCGTACAATCGGTCAGCAGGCACGATGGAATCGTCGTTTTATGAACAACCTAAGAAAAGATTGTAGCGGATCTTAGCCGCCATCGGAAATATGAGCCGATCTTTCTTCTACCAAAGCTACATCCGAGACGGTAGCCATGCTGGTCGTGCACAGTGGTGAACACCAAACAATACCGAAGTTATTCGATTTTCACTAACGAGTTCATGTGGTCAACGGGAGAGGCGAGGCAGAAGGCTGCTTGCCAAAATACAGCTGCCTACGCCTTGCGGAATTGTTGGATTTGCTTCCTCTGAAGAACATGCTAGTCGCAGACGCTTCCGGCTTACCCAGACGGCACGATCTTTTCGTGCGAAAGCGTACCTTACATACTATTTGTGCGGTCCTCCGAGATCAATTGCAAGCCACAAACGGCGCGCTGTAAATCTACTAATGTCCGATACTGCGGTGATTAAAGTCCTTCCGTTTATTCAAGGCACGACCGGCCAAGACGAGAGCGAAAGGAAAAGAACAGAAGAAAAGGGCTGGTTGGGGGGGACGAAGGCGGCGGATTACACAATGTGCGTGGCCGATACACTAAGGCGGTGGTGGGGCATGGCTGGGAATGGAGCGCTAGCCACTGCCTTATTACATGCCCCGCTCCTCTAAGGCCAGCTTTCCAGGGCTGGCAGCGAGGAACAATACGAGGCGGAATAACGGTGGATGCAGGAAACATGGAGAAGACTTTTGGAGAGGGTGGAGAACAAAGAAACAAGTAAAAGCGAACAAGTGGGTCTGAATTGGGAGGCACAAGAGGAAATGGAGGCGACAAGGGGAAACGACGATTATTTGCGCTTCTGATGACGGTTGAACTTCGAAGACGGAGCAGTGGACGGCTTGAGCGCGGAGAGGAGGTCGTTGAGCACTTGCGGGTCAAAGCCATGGCTGGAGTGCGGTCCGGAGCGAGAAGGTGCGTCGCGACGGTTGATGCGGCCGCCGCGGATGGAATGCAGGTTCGCGTCGTTCGAACGGGTGGACGTAGATGGCTGGTTGGAACGAGCGGATGTCAAGGCCTGGGGATTTGGCTGCAAGAAGGGGGTTATTTCATTCTCCGGAAACACAGTAAGATAGCTAGTGTCCACAGGGACGCTCTCCTTAAGGGTTTCTCCGGGAGGCCCAATTTCTGTTTTAGCGCGTTCTTTGAGCCCTAGGGGGACAAAGTCACTTAATTGTCCCATGCTCAGACTTACCGCATTGCCTGCAGCTCCGAAGTGAAGCTGATCCATCTGGCGCAGCGGGAACGCGGCGTTTGCCTTGGGCACGTGGCGCAGCCAATTGTGACCGGACACCTGGACGAGGTACTCTTTGAGAGCCAGAATGCCGTCCTTGGTCCACTTCTCGCCGAGCACGCAGCGGCGATCAGCATGGTGTCCATAGCGTCCAATCTGAAACGGATTGAAGTTATTTGTTTTCAGATTAGTGTGGTGAACCTGCAGGAGGCTTCCACCGCTGTCGGTCATGTTGTGCAACTCCGGGAACTTCTCAAAGAGCTGCTTCGCCTGGTAGACGTACGCGTCGTTCTGGATGGGCGGAGGCGGCATGACCACGATCTGGACGTGGTTCAGCTTCTTGATTGCTGCAAGCAACTGGTCGAAGAGGTCCTCCTTCTCGTGCGGAGACCGCTCGGCGGCTCCCAGGGTCACGAGTGCGGCCATGCAGCTTCCAGCGAACTTGTGATTCTCGAAGAAGCGCTTCTTCTGGAGTAGATCTTCGGCGACGTGCACAGTGGCCGTCGAGTGTTCGAAGAACGTCTTCTCCGCCGTGCTGCAGATGACGTGGAAGGGCTCCTTGAGCAGTTCGGTTCCATTACCGCGAACTTCTTCCCACGCCTGAAATTGCACCTTTAAGTGATGAAAAATGGGTAGCTTGCGAACCTGGCCTAGGATGTTCGCTCCCGGCATGCAGAGGCCAATCTTTCCGTCGTCCAGCTCCAGACGGGTGTATGACTTGACCGTATCGTTGCTGGTAATGATGAAGGTCAGCGGGAGATCTCCCGAAGCCTCGAGTGCGGCCCGAGTCATTGCACAGCGACTAGCACGGAGACGCGCTTGTTGCAGCAGAATGTCCTCGATCGGCGTGTCGAACGGAGCATACATGCTCGAGGTCATGATCTTTTCGGAAGCCTGGGCAGGATTAGTGAGCAGGCGCTTGCAGAGCTCGCCGAGCGAGTGGCCGTGAAGCTTGCGAGTTGCGCGGCAAACAGCAGTCTGTTGGGCAAGTGTCGGCACGTACATATTGAGAAGATTCGGGTCGGACGTGAGCGTAGCGTCCGGAGCGATGTCGCGCAACGAGACGCCGGTGCAGTCGGTCTTGCACTGTCCGATGCAGGGGTCGAATGGTCCCAGCCCGCAGGTGGTCTTCAGGGACAGGAGTGCAGTCTCGCGCGGCGGAGAGGTCCACGGCCCGAACGCGGTGTTGACGCGGAACTCGTAGCGTCCCTTCGAGATATCTAAACCAAAGAGGTCATTCAAGTTTGCGAAACTGATGTTTTCAGTCTGGTTTAGTCTTCCCTCTTTTCGCGGGACATAAGCGATTTCACCGACTTCACTAGGTACTCGTACGAGCCAGTCTAGCGGAACTCCTTGCGTGCGACCCTTAGTTCGTCCCCAGGGCAGGATGTGGGCATTATTTTGCTCAATACGGACCACACGGAACGGCCCATAATTACGCCGCTTCAGCTTATTCTCTACTCCCTGTCCGGAGGCTGGGTGACGGACCATAACGCGATCTCCAGGGCAATACTTATTCGCTACAACTGCTCGCTTTTCGTCATAATTTGTTTTCATGACAGCTCGCTGACGCTCTAAACGACTCTTAGCGGACTCACATGCTTCAGCCATATTTTGCGTAAGGATTAAGCGGTAGTCCTCAGCATCAACTGCATACGGCCCGGGTAGCCAATTTTGCGGGAGCGCATAAGGAATACGGACTCTATGACCTACTACAAGCTCAAACGGACTGAATCCGGTGGACTCATGCCGAGTACAATTGTAAGCGAAGACCGAAAACGGAATTCGTTCTCCCCAGTGCTGCGCAATTACGGTCTGCTTACGCAGCATGCCAAGGATAGTCTGGTTCAAACGTTCGCATGTTCCGTTACAGCGGGCGTTATAGCCGGCGGTGGTAGTCTGGCCCATTTGGAAGACCTCTGTCAAGCAGTGGACTATTTTATTGACGAATTCTCGGCCTTTGTCATGGTGGACTCGTTCAACGGGTCCGAACACAAGCAGAATTCTCTCAACAAGCGTGCGAGCTGTGGCCTCAGCCGTTTTATCGAGCATGGGAAATGCGAAACCGAACTTTGAGAAGTGGTCAATTCCAACCAACGCGTAACGATGACCCTCAGTTGTCTGCGGCAGCTGGAGCAAGTCTAAGCAAAGTAGCTCCCATGGACGCTCGGTCACTACTGGAATCAGCGGCGGAGTATTTTTTCGCGATGAACGGTCAAACGCGCACGTGGAACAAGCTTTAGCCCAGCGATCTACGTCAGACCACATTTTGGGCCACCAGAAGTCACGTTTTAGCGACTCGAAAACTTTAGATCCGCATGCATGGGACGCGTAAGGACCAGAATGCCGCTCTTCGAATAACATTTGGCGGTACTTCTGCGGAACGACTAAGCGCATACGTGGCCGTTTGGCATCCGAAGTGTCAATTCTATAGAGGCTTTCTCGATGCAGTACAAAGTTACTCGCTTCCAGCGCCAACTCAGCAGCGTCGCGGAATAGGGCCGGGGAATGACTGAATTTGTGGTCCTCGAGAAAATTGTACACGTCGGCGCATTCAAGCTTAATCAGCGGTAGCCAGTCGGAAGGTTCATTCCAGGGCTTTCCGGGTGGAGACGGCTTAGTGATCTGCTGACCATTCTCACGGTCATTCTCCAGTGTGTCACGCTGCGTTTGTTTCCTCTGCGCACAGACATCTTCCTCCCTCTCTCGGATCGAAGGCTGAACCTCTGGGTCAGCAAAGCTAACGCGCGGGTCGCTCTGTTTCTTGCCCTTAGCGCGCGCTACCACAGCATTTGCTGTCGTTTGCGACACGCTTCGACTGAGTCCGTCAGCAACAACGTGAGTTTTACCCGGCTTATAGACAAAATGGAGGTCGAACCTCGAGTTGAGTTCCATTGCCCACTTGTCCACTCGTGCGTTACCACACTCTTTGCGCTTACCAAACATCGACACAAGTGCTTGGTGATCGGTTTCAACCGTGGTCGGCAATCCGACGATGTACGCCGCCCATTTTCTTACTGCGAATCTCACAGCCGCGGCTTCAAGCTCAGTGATTGCGTAACGTTTCTCGGCGTCTTTAGTTGCTCGCGACGCAAAGTAAATTGGTCGCATGCGGCCTTTCTCGTCTCGCTGACAAAGGACAGCACCTAGCCCTGTTTTGCACGCATCACTCTGGATTGTTAAGCGTCTTTCAGGGTCATTTGCGGCTGCGGGGAAGTCCGGAAAAGCCAATGTGACGTTCTCACAGAGCTCCCATTTCAGAGTGTCTAACGATCGCTGTCGTTCAGGAGTCCATTCGAACGGGACGTCTTTACGCAACAAATCGTTCAAGGGTGCTGCTTTTTGCGCGTAGCAGAACACAAACTTGCGGTAGTAGCCAAAGACGCCCAAGATGCTCTGCAATTCTTTTTTGTCTTTTGGCACGGGAAAGTCTCGAATGGGCTGCACTTTATCGGAGTCTTTGGAGATTCCCTCAGCTGACAACTCATGACCCAGGAATTTAACGCGGTCCATAGCGTATCTGCATTTGGCGGCCTTAAGCTTCAGATTCGCTTTGCGCAGCCGCTCAAACACTTCCCTGAGGTTCTGCATGTGCTCTTCCCAGGTCTCGCCCAGGACGAGGACGTCGTCCAGGTAACAAATAACGGATTTGCCGATCATTCCGTCGAACACACGGTTCATAGTTTGCTGGAAGTACGCCGGAGCACCACACAAGCCCATTGCTAACACGTTATACTGGTATTGCTTGCCCAGCGCCGCGAACGCAGTGTACTTAGAGGACTCTTCGTCGAGAGGGACCTGCCAATATGCTCCCATCAGATCCAGACTAGTAAAGTATCGCTGTTTTCCCATGGTGAGAAGCATGTCCTCGCAGTTCGGGATCGGGTAAGCGGGACATGAGCTGATGCGGTTTAGGGCCCGATAATCGGCGACCATGCGATTTGAGCCGTCTTTTTTGCGGACTATGAGACATGGTGAGCAGTAGGGCGACATAGAATTGCTAAGAATCTTTCGATCAAGCATTTCCGCTAATTCGTCAGCCACTGGTCCGCGAATAGACCATGGAATCGGTCGCTCGGGTTCACGAATGATTTTTTTCTCTGTGAGCTCAATGTGGATCGGTTCAACATTCGCGCCCGTCAACTCGCACGTATGCAACGCGAAACAATCATGGAATTCCTTAATTGCCTCGCGAAGTTCTAGCCGCTGACCTTCCGTGCACTTGCTTTCGTCACCTTTGCACGCAGCCCATATTATACGCATTCGTTCTAGCGGGTCGGTCGGTGGACGCGACTTAGCATCAACCGCGCTGACAGAGGCCGCACCGTGCTGTTCACAAGCGAATTCCGGGAGGGAGTCACCCGCGATAATGTCTTCGCACGCGCAAAGCTCGACTTTCTCAAACTTTCCCACGGATGTGGACGTGTCCCAGACTAGTGGTGCATTCGACCAATTAATTATCCGCACGCGTGCTACGCCTCCATTCACGCTTACTAGCTGCTCGTCCGGGGTGCCAATGCACTGTGTAAACAAGTAGTCACCGTCTGGAGCGCTCACTCTTATTGGGTACACACGTTGCGTAAATGGTCCTAACGAAGTCAGCGCACAGAGGTCGACTTTCGCGGGCGGTATCGCACTCTCAGCAGAAAGTAGGTTAACTGACTCATTTACAAGCACGCTTGCTCCGGACTCGGTGCTAATTAGCTCGATTCCTAAGTCAGCAAACGCATTCGTACCGATTATGACCGGGAAGGACAGGTTGTCGCTTGTTAACTGGATACGCACGGGTTTAGCTTCGCCGCCTACGGACACGTGCAGAACAGTGGAGCCTCCGCAATTAAGAGAATTTCCATTTGCGACTGATATTGCTGTGGACGGTGGATCAACGGGCCAAGTAGCGGGGTCAACGCCCTTTGCTTCAAGCAGACCTCGAATGTAACCAGCTTCCGCTATGCTTACAGGAGCGCCACTGTCCCAGAGAGATACAGCGTGCATGCCCTCGACGAGAATGTCTTTTTTCGGCACGGGTCCAATCGCACACGGTCCGACCACTTGAGTGCTCACAGTACTAATAGGTAGCGTTGCGCTTAGCGTATTATGCGTTTGACCGGCAGGGTGCGCGGAAGAACTATACTTACTATGGTTTTGCACCAGAAAGTTACTACTGCCAAAGATCGGCGCTGATTGGGTCGCTATTGCGTTACTAGGCGTCGTTTTAACACCAATAGAGTTTCCGGCTGAAGCAGCACGAAACTGTCCTTGCACGGGTTTCACCCACGTAGGTTGCGCATTTTGGTTGTTTCCTGCGCTATTTGGCGAGTTTTGGTTATTCCCCGTACTATAGCTGGGCGCGCTAGGAGCTGGGTTTCGCGGTTGGTACGTATTCGGTGTTGGCGCTCCTCTATTTGGAACGTATGTCTGAGCGGCGGCGGGCGATTCCCATTTTGCATTGCGGTTAGGGCCATTTTGTTGCCGGTTACCTTTGTTTGCGGCGGGCGCTGCGGGAGGAATGACAGGAATGACTGCGCTGCGTTTCGCTGCATGCATGTCAAAATTGCGCCTTAGGTTAACAGCGTGGTCAACCAGGTACCGGAATTCCTTGTGGTCCCTCTCACAAAGCAAAGAAGGCAGAAGTTGTTCATCATCGAGCCCATTTATGAAACTTGTCTTCGCAATTGCATCGACCTGCGAGAGCGGGCAGTTCGGCTCCAGCGCGTCGCGCACAAGCATTTGCACTCGGGCACCAAACTGTTCAACGGTCTCATTCGGTAGCCGCGGACATCCATTCAGCAAGCTAGTGAGGTTAGCTGAGCGGCGGGGCTCATCATCGGCAAGTCGCAAGAGTAATTCGAACTTAATTTTGCTGTAATCATCAAGCAGATCACGCGGCATGAGCTGAACGGCTGTTGAAGCACGGCCCTTCACTCGTACTTGCAAGGCCTCACGTCTCTCCTCGTTACTCCATCCACGCGTAATCAGTTCAAATTCATTGAACCAACGGCGTACCTGCTCAGGGCCCTCATCTCCATTCAAAAACTTGATGTTGTGCAAGCTATTCCCAATGCGATTTCCGCCAAGAGCTTCAGCTAGCATTTTAACGAGGTTTGCCTCACCTGGAATCGTGGCGTCCTGCATCACGACTTCGTTGGTCGCCGACTTAGTCTTCAGAGTCACGCCCGCGAGCTGTGAAGCGGCACCGGTGACGTCTTCTGCCAGAAGTCCCTTGCTTGCGCGGTCCAGCTGATCCTCCTCGTAGTCGAGAAGTTGTTCGTCGTCGGTCTGTGGCATTCGCTTCCTGGAATTAGCAACGTTATCGCGGGGTACATCCGGCAAAGCATAAATCATGTCCGAATAGTCACGCGGCACGGAATGGTTAAGAGTCATGCGACCGAGAGCGGCTTCCAGTTGCATCACGCGGGCTTTAAGTTGTGAATTCTCAGCGTACTGAACTAGCTGGCCAGGTTCAGCAGCGGATGTGGAGCAATTTAAGCGGTCGGGGGCCTGCGAAAATTCAGTTTGAACCGTTTGGACGGGCGTGTTAAACATTGCATCACCTGGGGTTTCGATACGGGGTGAGTGGGTTCCACAAGAAATAGGTGCTCGTCGGCGCTCAATGGATTGCTTAATACTACGCAACTTTTGCTTAAGCGCAGCAGTGGAAGACGGTTCCGGTCGGCGCTGGTCAGTGGCCGCAACGAACGAGAAAGACTTATTTGTCTGCGTTGTGTGCAACGTGTTTACGTCTTCGCGATCACTCCGCCTAGATGCGTCACGATTTTCACTCACGCCTCTCGGCGATGCAGTGCTTAAGAGGTACAGCTCCTCCTCCTCCACTGGTTCGCAGCTAGCGCACCGACGCCATTCTAAGTACTCCACAGAAGGAAGTCCACAGCATTTTGTGTGCAACAGACGTTTGCATTCAGCGCACCGACCGAGTTTTGCAAACCCTTTCTCGCGACGCTCGGGTAACCCGCATGAATCGCACCTAAATTTAACTTGCTTCGCTTTGAGCGTCGGCGAAGGGCGAGCGTCAAAAGGAATGCCGTCTCTCTGCGAGGTTCTTTTGTTCGCATGCGAACGTGGGAACAGACGATCATCCCGTCTGATAAGCGCACCGCGACCTTTCGGTGACTCCAACGACTGCCTTTTTTTGCAATCGTCGCACACAAAGTCATCGTGGCCAGCAGGATCCATTTGCACACTCGAAACCACGCAATGACGATCACATTTCAAGCAGGAAAACGTGCGATCTCTAGTGCGAGACTGAGCTTTTTGAGGGTCGTGGTTGTCCGGAAACAACTCCATAAGCGCCTCATCCATGGTCCGCATTTTCGCATTTTCCTTGCGGTTGTTCTGAGGAGTCGACGCGTTTTCAGGGCAAAGCTCCAAGCACGAACTGTCACAAAAAGCGTCTGCATCATTAGCATTTGGCTGGCACGTAGGGCACATTCGCGGCATGTCATCTGGAATCAAAAACAGCTCTGGATATGCGCAATACTCGTGGCAAAGAGCGCCGCAACCGCAGTGAAAAGCCAGGCTCACATTGAACACTTGATGCTCACATACGTCGCAAAGGTTGATGGCTTGTTTTCGGCCCGTGGAAACTGAATCTTTGGAAAACGGGAATGCATTTAGCAATTTCGCTTGCATTTCTGACTCAAGCATCGTCTCTTTGTGAGAAGGTTCACGGCGTTGATTCTGGCTAGCCGTACCGACCGATGCATCTGCCCCGTTTGTGTCCATTACTTCAGAAACGACCTGAATTTGTTCGTTGTGAAACGATTCAGGTACCTCCACTTCAACCTCATAACTACTGCCATCGTCCCCTTGGACAAAGTAACGTCTTGGGTTGCGCGAGCTTCGCTTCTCGTTACGTAGTGGCTGTTCATTAGCCTTTTCTCGCGCTATCGCACAGAATGGACACTCATACTGGTCCCCAAGCGCTTCCCATTCGCCGTTTTTCAGGCATCCTCGGTGCACCCAGCCAAAACAAAAGTCGCATTGGACTCCGTCTGCGTACAGGCCCGATTTTCGCCGCTTGCCCTGCTGACAGCATAGGAAAGACGAGTATCGGTACTCATTGCTGCGCTTCATGGCAAGCTCTGCATTTTTGTCTTTTGCACGCGCTAGTTTCAACCAGCGGGCATGGAGTATGTTGTACTCCTCGTCTTCTTCGGAGTATTCGTTCTCCTCATTTTGGTCTTCGACCTCCTCGTTTTGGTCTTCGACCTCACTTTCGGAACTCATTTTTGCTTGACTCCTTAGGAGAAGCTAACTGCCTTTTGAGGCCGGTGGATCGGTAACAGGGCTTAAGGGTTGGCCTGTTTTACGCAGCTGCTACCATCTACTAATGTCCGATACTGCGGTGATTAAAGTCCTTCCGTTTATTCAAGGCACGACCGGCCAAGACGAGAGCGAAAGGAAAAGAACAGAAGAAAAGGGCTGGTTGGGGGGGACGAAGGCGGCGGATTACACAATGTGCGTGGCCGATACACTAAGGCGGTGGTGGGGCATGGCTGGGAATGGAGCGCTAGCCACTGCCTTATTACATAAATACCAGTCATTTGGGCGACCTGACATTTTACATGCTTAATCGCTATGTGGAATCCACTCTTTTACGAGCGCGCTAAAGTCTTCGTTCTGCAACGAACCAAGAAGCTGTCAGTCGAGTTTAGACAAATAATGGACGCGAACCGATGCAGCTTCTTCGGCCCGGTGCCGGTAACTCCAGCTCGGATGACGCTCTTTGCTATCGAGCTCCTCCTCGACGTTTCAGCAGTGTTCACGAGTATTATGTTTGCCTTTCTGGTGTGGAAAACTCAGTTGTTTCATCGGAATCCCAAAGTCCTAATTTACAACTTAGTCGTAGCCACAATCGGCACAACACTTCCGAGGTACTTCCTCACTATTCCATTTGTATTACCGGTAGTCCATGCAGGTTCTGCATCGTTATCAACAAAATGTCGATGATGCGCTTTATAAGTGCGCCTACTCACAACGTAGTCGACAGCATTCACAATGCCAGTATCGACATGAACATGTTCAACCAAGTAACGTTGGCCGTGGAATGCGTCATCCTGACCTTCTGTGCCGCTATTGAATCGAAGGGGATTTCTCTTCCCATTACTCTAGCGTGCGTTGTGTTTCCGGTAAGTCGGTCGGATGCTGTGAATTTGCTTGATCCGATATTTTCAGTATCTATGCACCTCGCTAACTATACTCACAGATAAAACAAGTAAGTTAGCCTCAATGCAACTAGACCGAGGCCTAGAACCCAATGACCCCCAGGGCCGTGACTCGCCCAGCCGTGCAATTCACCCGCCTTGTCCGTGAGGTTTATCGCCTTTCTAGACATCTGGAGCCATATGCAACGCTTTGTGCTCTTGCAGACGTTCAACGTCGGTAGCGCAGTTGTAAGATCTTAAACCGTTCATCCGCTGCTAAGTCCTAAAAACAAGTTTAGATGATACTTTGGGCAGTAGTGCGCAGTCGTCGAAATTACAAACGCAGTTGTGCTGGCCATGTTGCCAATAAACTTCACGTACGTCGACAATGCTTGTAGAGTCCGCTTTTGGTTGATAAAAGGGTCGATTTAGATCAGCATAAACATACGATCCTTCAAGGTCCTGGCAGTTTTAGCTGTCCTAACAGCGGTTCAACACTTCATTATAGCAGTGATCATGCTCTTCGTCGACCTCTACCAAGTCCCACGGTGAGTACGGAGGGTACCGTAATGACGGGGTCTGTAGATATTCCCATGACATCCTGACCGGGCGTCTTCGCGGCTAACGCAGTTTCGGGAACGAGGCACTGCTACACTACCTAGGCTTTGCTGACACTGCAACGAAGTAGACAAATTTTGTCCGCCAAGAGTGTTTCTTTCTGTTGCCTTTTCTACGACTCAGAAATGTCTGCACATGCGTTTGACCTTACTGTCGGCATTTACTGCGTAATGTTCCCCTTTGCAGCGATTTTCGTTCACGACGAGCTGCGCAACCACTTTAGGTAAGGCATCGTGGGCGTCGCGGCGTGCGCCGCCGCCACACGCCAACTATCTCAGCTGACTGTTTCTGTGAGCTTTGCCCTTTTCAGGACATACATTCTACGGCGTCCGCCGCTCGTGGAAGAAGGCAGAGGCGTTCCGCGAAATGCTATGGGCGAAGACATCGTACAGAGAGGAAATTACGCAAGTCCCGCTGACCACTTTCGTCAGCTGGAGGACAACTGGCGGAGAAGTGAGACACTGTTTTAAAAGAACAGCAAGCATCATACTATTGTGGCGCTCTTGATAGAGCCCGCAAGAGCCTTAAAACTCAGATTCGCTAATGAGATGCGATGGACGCTTGGCGGGATGTTGGTAAATTATTCAGTGCGGCCGGCATGCAAGACGTAAGAGATCGTGAACGTTATGGGACGTCGGTAGTGCCACTGTATAAGGAGTTGTAGTTCTTGTTTTCGCATTCGTCATAGAAATATAATTAGATGTGATTTATAGGAGGTCACACGTGACACCTAGGTCCGTCGGTGGTTAGGCTTGAAAAGGGTACCATGAACCATGAGTTTGATGAAAACGAGCTCGGTGGTTAGCGGCTAAGCAAACATTTCCTTCGTCGGCAATGCGTTGGCCCATGCTAATCGTTTACGTCGTCGAGCCTGCGATTTACCTTTATCTCCAATTTGTTACATGGTACCTTTCATTCGTTTTTCCCCGTTCGCAGACTCGTGGCAAATGTATTAGTGCAACTACTGCCTTTTGTGCTATATGCCTTTATTTGCCCGTTCTTTTCAATAAATTCATTCATTCATTTAACTCACAATTAGCCTGTTTCATTGGTGAACAGTTTGGATCTCAAGCGTGTGCACTTTTCTGTCTGTTTGATTGCGTTTGTGACCGCACGCTATGTAACTAGAAAGACACCTCAGTGTATCTTCCGTACCTTACCGCCAATTAGTCCTGTGGGCAGCTTGCGTCCTTTTAGTAAGCATTTTCTCCGCAAGTGCGAACACGTGACATTTCGTGACCGCTTGTCGCAACGTTTCCATAACTACCACCTGGTTCTCTGACATCAAGCGCTCGCTAAAATAGAGCAGGAAGAAATTATAAGGGCTTTTCACGATGCTGAAAAAGTAAAGTTTCTGCTGACTGCCGTTTGTCCTCAGTTCGCGCTCAAGCTTGCATCAGTGCTAATTGCGTTTCGCTTGACGCTAACCCCTCTTCAAGCGAATTTTGAGCGAATCTGGGAAATCTTTAAAAGGGTCAATTTCAACTTTTAGGCTCAAAATGCAGGCATTCGAACCTTGTGATCCGTCCTTTTCTTTCGCACCAGCTTCAAGTTGCATGCTGGAGAAGGATGCTTATATGACATTCGATCCCGCATACACGGGCAGGATAAAAGAAGAACTGCCGGACGATCTTTGCGACAGCGAACGCAGTGCAAAAGCTCTGAGTACTGCGAAACGAAAACCTCAACAGCCACCCTCCGCCTGCGTGATCTGCGGAGACGCCGCGGGCTACCATCACTACGATGTCGCCAGCTGCAATGGATGTGAGTGAGAGTCTTAAGTTCTTTACACGTATTTTGCAGCTGTACTTGAAAATACGGGCATCTTACTTATATTTTCATGCACCTGCACTTTTAGGCAGGACATTCTTCCGAAGGACGTTGGTCCTCCGACGCGTGTACCAATGCATCGGATACGGGAAGTGCCCTCAAGACATGGGTAAGCCGTTGTCATCGTATTTTACCTTACGCTCATTTCAGTGCGTAACTGTCGCGCTTGTCGCTTTGACCGATGCATTCTTATGGGCATGAACGCGGTTGCGGTTAAACTACCGCCCAACGCAGACATCGAAGGTATTCTGCACGCCATGAGCAACCGGCGAGACGAGCTTATCGCAGGCTCGGTCAAGCCTTTCAGAGTAAGACGATTTTTACTTCAAGTGTAAAATAAATGCTTTCCTTTAGTTTTCGTGTGTGGCTCACGGCGTAGCGGACTCCAGGGAACTGGAGTCGTTGATATACGTGGAGGCCCGGTGCATGCAACTCAGAGAGCCCTGCGATCCAATGCCGCTTTATTCGATTGGACTTCGCGAAAACATCCAGGCGACCGTCCAGTTGGGCAAGATCGAACGGTTCTCTGTAGCATCTGAAATTCCGTCCGATGTAAGTGCACGCGGTAAATGACGTCTCGAAAAACGGCTTAGAATAAGAAGGAAATATGGTGCGCCAAAAAGTATGCATGCGATCTTTCAGCCATGTAGCGCCAGTTCACCTACTAGCGAGCCACTTGACAGCAAGCCCGTGCACAGCAACCGTTTCTGGCTAGGCACAGACCTCCTGCTTCTCGTCGAGATGGCAAAGACCCTCCCACTGTTCGAGACGCTCAGCACAGACGACAAAGTACATGCTAATTCTACCGGAATCTCCGTTTATGGAAGCTTTAGATGTTCATACTGAAGGAAGTTTCGTTGGCAGGGTTTATGCTGGAACGCATATTCGCCTCGGTAAACCGCCAATTGCCGAGCATTCAAATGGCGGACGAAAGCCGTCGTACCTCCCTGATGACGTGAGTCACCTCTGCGTAACGAGCTGCTATGATCTCTTTGCAGGAAAACCGGACTGGAGTCTGAGGTGTACGTGAGACCACTGGAGCCTTTCGGACGCGTACAGATAACTATGGAGGAGTTCGTGCTCGTCAAGTCCCTTGTCTACACCAGTGCAGGTAAGAACCGGAGATTCTGTCCAAGATGTCCTTTCGGTATCGTGTGTATTTCTAAATTCTAGGTTCAAATGATCTGTCCCCTCATGCGAAGGAGTTGCTCGCTTCGGAACGAGAACGATACGCACAAATCCTGCTTCGCCATCTTCAGCGATCACACGGATCTCTGGACGGGGCTAGGCGCTACGCGGAAGTGATCTCGCTCGTGGACGTGTGCTTTCACTTCGCGCAGAAGTTCCGCGAGCACTGCATCATGCTGTCCCTCATCAACACCAAAGTCACTCCCGTCTTCGCACTGAGCACTGAGATCTTCCGGTGGAAGTAACGCATGACTTCATGTCTTCTGTGTTGTTTCCTGTGATGCACATAATGTCCCGATTAATCTAAATCTGCTGTGAATGAAAGTCGTGACCATGTCGCAAGTCGGCTATGGGTAATAGTCGTCTGTTAGCGTCTTCATGAGCTTGCAACAAAAACAATCAGCACTAAAGACAGCGTTAATTGGCGCCCGGACTTTTTTAGACCTTCTGTGGAAGTTTTTCCTTTTGTGGAAGGGGCACTTAAGTCGGTTCCGGGGGATGGTTCAAGAAGAGTCCTTTTACAAATCGCCAGAAAATCACGTTGAACACTGTCGCTTTTAGCTTCCGAAGTTTACTTTTATGTTTCTTAGCGCTTTTTATCCTAGGTTTGCCGCAAATCGTTGCTCGACCAGCCATTGGCCTATGGATAAACTGATTTCATGGACAAGTGAGCCTTGGCCAGAGAAACCAGCACAGAAGTGAAGGCGAAGCCCATAGCATGGCGTCATTAGATTAAGTGTCGTGATATACTAAAAACATCATGAATGTTGTATTTTCTTTGTAAACGATTCAATCCGACAAGCACTGATGCCACAAGTTTGATGGGTCACACTTGTGGAGAACATACTGCAAGTAGGCATGGTACTGACGGCTGACTGTCTGCTCCTTGTGCACGCTGCCAATGCATAGCATCGTCTCTGCGAACATTCTCGTGCCCACTCGCGTGCCATGTTTGCTCTGGAGGTAGCGAAGGAGAACGACGGTGTACTTGCTGCGCTCTGCGCTGATTACCTCGCGAGCATGTGGAGACAGATTCGGTGCCGCTGAAATGATCATGGCGAGTAGCTGAACGTTCGTCTTGCACGTAACCCTACCATCGTGCAAAGCAGTGATGGCCCTCAGCAGCGAGTACTGGATTTGGTCCGGCTTCAGCGCTGCAAGATGAGGTATGACACCAAAGACGAGGTGCTTTTCGATACCAAGCAGCCTGCAATAGAACGATCTACGTTTCACATGTGCAGCACGTGACGAACAGAATAACAACGTACTCATCAGACCTCCGGTGAGGAAAAGGCCGTGACGCGTCCGGGTGCACAACAACCTCGTGATGCTGAGCATAAGCGTAGTAAGACGGACCAAGCTGTGACATCGGAATTACGGTGTCTTTCACCAGCGCTACCTAAAAGCTTTGAATAAGTTGCGTATTCTCGGAACAGTTTGCGTACCTTGTCACTCTCGGACAGATCCTGGAATGCGTCAAACGTCTTGAGGTATTCAACGGCGAGGTACAGATCGAGGTATTTCCAGAATTTTATGCCCATTTCGATGCAGTATTCGCGAGCGTCGTTGAACAGAATATTTGGTCTTCGAGGCCATACTTCGACGAGCTGAAAGCTCACCATCCTCAGTAAGGGTCCGTCCCGAAATTGTGTAATCATTACATCGCCCTTTTCTGACCCCTCCCTCCCTCCCCCCTCCACTAGGTGCAATAAATTTTTGCACTGAATTCCCCGGAGGTCTGACCCCCTCCCTCCCTCCTGTAATGATTACATAATTCTGGACGCTCCCTAAGTTCACTGAAACTAATGCCAACTTCACATACCGGAAATTGCTCCGCCTGGCCAAACACGGGCGCCTTTCGCAGAATGTCTTCGATCGTCGTCTCGATGGCATACGGGAAGAAAGTGGATGCGCGAAGCCGATCGTGTTTCTCTTCCAAGCGGAGAACGTTCCCGACAAAACTCAGGACTTCGTCGTGTATTCCGAGTACGCTGCCTGGCACCTTTAAAGCTGTGCAATCAGATACGTCTAAAATGGCATTCAACGAACTTGGCGTGCACCTTTCAGCGTAGCGCTGCGCATCATGCGCTTCTTCGCAACCGACAGAATGAGGTTTGCAGAAGGCGTATACTGGATAGCTAAAGAGCATGTTTGGTATCATTCGGGTGCATCTGCTTCCACCTACCTCCTTCGTCCATACCGACAGCAACGCACCGCTTGAAACGACATGCCCGACAGGCGCAGCGGTGATCTATACGCGTAGCAAGTCAGTATGTCGAAAATCGCCCTGTTGGTAACTACGGGTCATCGTTTTTTTTCAGATGCTAAAATATGCTTCACACAAGTTTTAGGCGCGATGAACTACATTAACTTTCCGTATTCTGACAGGAGCTAGAGCTAAGTGTCTGAAAGAGATTTTAACTCAGCAAAAAAGAAATACAAACTCGTCCTTGTGCCCAGGTGACAGGGCCGCAATGAAGGTGGGTCACTATTAGCGGAGGATCATGATTAGCGGGACAAACCTTTGTCAAATTGGCAGTTCCCGCCACTCCTGCACGTGAACTTCCGTCCGGTCACCACGGTTCGTCGGAAGAAGGTCTTGCAACCTAGAGAGCTTGGCTAGACGGACGCGGGTTGAAAACTTGCCATTGCAACTAGCGACGCCATAGTGGTGTCCGTTGGCGTAATCACCGCAAACAGCGCACTGTCCGGCTGGAATGCCAACGAAAACATAAGGCTTCTTTTCGTCGTCCTCTGTTTCTTGCGCTGAAAGTTTTAGTCGTTGTTGATCATGTAGATTTTATCGGCGTTGTACTGACATGATGCTCTAGTTACTTTGGTATTAAATAGCTCCTGGTTCACCAGTGTTTTGACTTAGCCGCAGAACTTCTACCTGTACCTCTACCCGGTCGAAGTTTGAACTTATACCTCTATTTCTACTTCTACCCGGCTGAAGGGTGAACTTCTACATATACCCGGCCATATTTGTGACTTCTACCTCTACCATTTTTTCGACCAGATCTCATTTATTCAACGAAATATGACAAAAAAAGATGCCCGAAATAAGGGAGTATAAGTTCTTAACTTCTACATATACTTCTGTCTCTACCCCGCAGGCATTTCAACTTCTGCCTCTACCCGGCCGAAGTTTGAACTACTACCTTTACTTCTACCCCTACTCGGCTATATTTTTAACTTCAACCTCTACCTCTACCTCCAAGTAGAGGCAGAGGTAGAAGTAGAAGTGCAGGTAGAAGTCAAAACACTGTGGTTCACCTAGCCTTGGCATATGGGAAACCTGAGCAAGGCTGTGTTGCGTTAGCGACGTGCATGCTCACATTTTGCGCTGGAAGTGCCGCTGCTTCCCGGGGTGTCCGGAAATCCCTCGTCGTCGTCGAGCACTTCAATTTTAACTCGCCCTTCTGAACCACAGCTCTGTTGTTCGAGGTCGCAGCTGGAAATGTACGCGAAGAAGTCGTCCAGGGTGGTACGATCAATCATCTGTGAGGAACAGTCGGCAGGCATCATGGCGGGGCTTTGCCCGATGGCACTTCCTGAACTGGGACCAACGATATGGGTAAGAGTTTGAACTAAGCACGAATACCAATGTTAGTAGAGAAAAAAATAGTCTGCTGCGTAACGTTGCTAGTTATTAGAGAAAAAGGCATGAGAAGCCTTGTGAATGCGCGGTAAGGTCTAATTAGCAATGGCATATTCACCGCATCGGAATGGGTGCGTGAAAATGTCGAGAACGCGACGCATTAGTACACACAAAATCAATGAGCTCCCGTCGCGTGCGTCGGCCAAGAGCCCAGTCGCCGACGTGATGTGGGCTCTTTGTGTGTGCACGAAGCGTTAAAAGTACGCAAGGTAGCAGGAAACGCTTTGCGACGCCGGCGCTAGATATCCCGTCATCTGAGCAAATTTGCAAGCATGGCTACGTCTGATCTTTGGCATATGAACGTCGTGCATAAAAGCCTTACGAAGAATAGTTGCCTGATCAGAGCATGGGGCCAAATGCAGTCATTTGAATTCCTCTTAGCGAAACATTCGTTATGTGTTCGCAAGGGCGCAGAACCTCTCATAGTTATGTCAAGTCTAGTCCCAAACTAGTGCTGCTGTGTACATTACCACCATATATGGTTGAATAGACGCAAATGTCTCTATGTTCTGTTGGACGTTAGATGAGAGCGGAAAGGCGAACGAAGGAAATTATAAACGGCCGTTGCCAGCCAACCAGAGTACGCTTTATGCGGCCGCGCGTGCGAAGCGCACTTTCCTTCAGTGGCGGTCTCAAGTGGGCACGAAGATCTCGCTCTTCGGCGGCAACACCTCGTTAGCCCTAGGGTGGTGACGTAGGCAACGAATCGGTTGGCTGGTGTAGCGATACCGGCATTGCCCGCTTAGCATTGACGTTATTCTTCATTTGTCGGTGTTGAACGCGAAGGCAGCGGAAGAACACGGGAACGCAGAGTATCTGTTCTTCGTTGCAGATACAACACTCGACACCAATCAGACTCAGGCAAGCGTAATTGTACGCTTCGAAAATGACTGCGGTCATAAATACGTGAGAGAGTCAAGCGGCCTTCGCCAGCCCATGGCGCCCCTCGTTGTACCTCAAGTTCCGCGTCTCCGAAGTTGTCGGGCCCAAGTGCCAACCACAATATGGACTAGACGATATCTTCATCTGTTTTATGGCCTTTTTGAGAACTTGATCAGTTCGTCATGATCGAAAGTGACTAACAACTGATTAAACAGCTGAATGCCCCGCATATGTGAAGCGGAAGCCTATAATTTTTCGTGCGGAAGACCAAATTCCCGAGAGGCTTCGCGCATGATGACCAAGTAGGCATGATCGCTTTCGTAACCGGTACGGAAGCACACATTAATTCTGACTTGTTTCTCATTCCAATAGAGCAAAAACGTTTAAGAGCGTGTTTGAGCTGCGATAAAGTGCAAGGCGACCCAATTGTTTACAAACACCGAAACGTCAGCGCTTTTTCAATGATCATCGAAGCGGCTGATAACTTCCGCATTCGCCGCTTGTTTTCGTAGTCAGAACCGGACGCACGGGAAACTGCCCCTTAAAAAGCGCCCGGGCGCCGACTGTTTTCGTGATCACCCGTCTTTTACAAATGATTGAATTCACCGAGTGGACGAAGCCTTGCAAGGCCTACGACACTATCGAGGGTACCAACCTCACGCTGAGCGATGTGTGCGAGATTCTCTACCGCAAGGACGCCAAGTTCCGCAACCTGCTCTTTGGAACGAGGATTCGGAAGGTAAGCGCTAGGTCTAGACTAAAGAAGTAAAATATTATGAAATTTAAACTTTTATTAAAGGCATTATATCCCTCAGGTCACTACCGAAAACATACGCGGCTCGAACGGCTTTCGCTCGCTAATCCTGAAAACGACGGTCTACTTCGACGACCGAAACAGGAAGCCGTACGTCTTTGTACTGAAGGTTCCACAGAAGGAATCCGCTCTGAGCGTCATGTGCAAGATGGACACATCCGCTAACAAAAGGGTGAGGATTTTCGACGTTTAAATATGCTATATTTCTGCATGAAAATACGCAACTTAAACTCATCTGGAAGTAAATCGCAGCAGGCACGTACGGATTCTCTTTTAACATTCTTGTTTTGCAGAAGCAGATCGAGAAGATCTTTGATGAGATGATGAGTGGGCACAACACTGAATGCGCGTTCTACGCTCAGTTCGGCGACGCCGGCTGCGTCTCAATGCCAAGGGTTTGGCACACAACCCGTCGGCATGAAGGAAACTGCGGCACGATTATCATGGAGTACATCAACGGAACGCCTCAAGAGTTTTGGGGGAACTTCAGCGAGGCACAGGTAAGTGACGCCCTAGCGTACCACGAATGTGAATTCTTACAGGTCAAGAATCTTATACGCCAGTTAGCCTCATTCCACGCTCGCGTGCTTTGCATGGACGAGCGCCAGTGGAGAGGGAAATACACGAAGAGCTTCTTCACAATGTGCTTTGCGGATGAGCCGAAACAGGAGCTTCGGCGAATCGCGAGTGTTGATCGTAAGCCTTCCGAGTTTTGCTTTTATACAAGCAAACTTGTAGCGTCTTTCAAAGAGCTGTCACGAAGAATGGACAAAATCATTACCGTCCAGTACGCCCAACATGCACTGATTGAAGCACCAAATGACCTGGGTATGCCAAGGTTTTGTTTCCACTAAGTTGACTTCTGCGCCGTACAGGGCTTCCCGTAGTGCTCAACCACGGTGATCTATGGTCCGGTAACATTCTGTGGAACGTTGTCGATGGCGAACCAGGCGATGAAGTGCTTAGCATCCTCGACTGGGCGTTCGTCTTCGAAGGTAAGTGTCCTTCTTCGCAAAGAGTGACATTCAGCTAGCTTGCGTTTAGGCAACCTAATGACCGACGTTGCTCGCTTTTTCGTACTAAATCTCGACGGTGATATGCGAAGAGAATATGAGCAGTGGATGCCACAGTTATACTACGATGAGCTAGTTCGATCTCTACCTAAGTGGCGATTGGATGAGCTTGGCTTCGGCGTAGGTCAGGTACTGTTTTTTTGCGGTTCTTGTCATATCGCTTTGCGAATTTTAGGTGCGCACTGCATACAGGCTAGCGGCCGCTAATCAAGCAACACACCTTATAATGTCTCCAACGCACATCCACGACTCGAGTCGTGAACGGTTTCCTCCTGGAGAAAGCGAAGCCGTTCGACAAAAGCTACTGTTTCGACTAAAGTTGGCACTCGAAGACGCCATTGCTTGCGTCGAGGACGTTGCACCGCAGTTTTCAATCACATGATCTTGCTTTTTTCATTTGTCTGTAGCATGCAAATGTAGCATTCCCGAGGGCGCGTTCATGAACGTTTGGTATTTCATCTTCGGGTACGAAGCCACAAGTTAAAAAGGGGCACGGTTTCGTTTTAAGATTCTTTCGTTTTGCGTTGTTCTTTCCGCCACTTTGCTTGTCTTTTAACCGCTTCTCGACGTTGTTCTTCCATACTTCCTACGACCAGGTATATAGATACTACGCTCTCCTAGTCGGTAAAGCGTAGACTATGCTTAGAAATGGCGAAAAATTGTACCGGCAGCCTACTGCATCGCGCTCATGCTTCCCCTTTGTATGGCCACTGACGCCATTTGGCACAGTGGATACCTCGTGAAAGAAGACATCGGTTATGCAGTGTACCCTGACAGCCCAGCGGCCGAAGTGAGTCATGTTGATGCTTCATACTTATTGTATTCTTGTTTTTTTTGTTCTTGATACATTCTTGTTTGGGCACGGCTAACCATGATAGTGGCGGCGTCAGCATTTGTGAAGTCCATTAGCTGCGGTATCATGGAGGCCGCTACAGGTGTCTACATTTTCTATCGCCGGCGCATAGCGGTAGTGGCTGGCGCAAAGAACACCCGCAGCATGGAACTTCGACTTTACCTGCTCAGCGTTAAGGTCTTCCTTGGCGCGCTGATCACGCTGTTCGTCCAGGTATGTGCCACTTACGCAAAAGCGTGCCTTCAGATGAACTAATCATCTCCAGATTACGTTCTACCTTCTACACATGCAAGGCGAGATGTCGCCGGAAAGGACGCTGATCCTCGTCAACGTTCAGTTTTTCGTGCTCGACGTAAATATCTGCACGAATCCCTGGCTGCTCATTGCGATGAGCAAGCACGCCCGGAAGGAACTTCGGTCACTTTTGCCCTGTAAAACTTCTGATAACGGGAACGGCTGGGTCTTCAGCCGCCGTACGATTACAGGAGAGCCAAGCGGACGGCTTGCCGGTTCCTGACTGACGTGAGTCAACAAGCACGGCAGGAACTGTCGTTACTACAACCGTCAAAAAACTGCTATCTCCCCTACCAGAGAGTCCACAGCAGAGCGGGCAACCTATCACAGTGAACGAGCAAAACCTGCGCACCGACTTGCACAATCCACGTTTCGCGTAGTTTCGTGCGTAGGCTGTATGCAGTCATTAATAAACCTTTTTACACGCTCAGGAATAAGCAGTGAGGCAAAGTTTCGATGCACATTTCCGTTTTTAGACGTGACAACTGGACCATCGAAGGCTTGACACAAAGCAAAAGAATAGAGTTATCGCTTGGCTCACGTGGCATGGCTAGTAATTTCTGTCGCTCAGCCTCCTTTGCGATGCAGGTCGAGACGTATGCTAGCCGCGACACTTCTTACCTGTGACCGGTTACATGTTCGTTTTTTTGATAAAATAACCAAAAAGTTTACTACATAGAACCACAACCACACTTTTGTAAAATGAGGTAAAAAACTGCCGTACACGTACGAGTTTAAATTTTGAACCGGCTGCTCACTAGCAAAAGGCTTCGCAGTGCGCAGTAGTACACGCACAGTAATATTGTACTACACATAGTAGTGTGTCACCTTTGCATGGTTTTTTTCTTCTTCACCGCTTTTCTTGAGGCACACGATCACTTGTACTTTTCAAACAAAGCAAAACTTGCACATGACAGGGGACCAAGGACACACTGATAAACTGTTCTAAGCAGCTTATCATCCTTCGGCTCTTTGGCCACTATGTTTTTATTGTTGACGAAACATCATGAAGACAATGCCGATTGCGATATTTCATACATTCTTTCCCTCTGCATGCTTCGAACGTAGGCGAGTGCAGCTCTTGCCAAATAAATTTTTATGCGAAAAAACCAAAGACACCAGCTGACTATTGTGACTTTACATTTAATCTCCAAGGTTTATGATGTTGCTCTTATGGCTGATGTGCACGTCGCTTTCCGGGGTTCTGTCGAAGAACGATGAAATGCGACCAAAGCACGAGGTATGATTAACTGGTGCTGGTCCCCTCGGGTGAAATGAAAAAAGCGATTACAGGGTGAATTCGGTGTGGATATCGCGTACGACCCTTGCTCCGTTGAATGCTTCCGCTGCTTGCTTCGCAAGAAGTACACCTACTTCATGGCCGGTGTATATCATCCACAAACCTACAAGCCGAAAAGAGTGAACGACGTCGGGTTTACAAACATGCTTAACGCCTACGTTGGTATGTAATACTTGCGATGATTCTGAGATGCGTTCTCCATGAGCTCTGGGATTACCAAATAATAACACCACCATGGGGAGAAGTGTGTCATAGCGACTGCTACAAAAACCATTTGGAGCGAGGCCTAATATGGGCACGCTGGAATACCTTAAATGTTCTCATTGACCCCAAATAGTTCCGGCTTGCTTCAGCGTAACGCCTCATCCCCTCAATTTTTGCAATCTCAAACATATCGCGTAGTTCCTTGGATAGACGCCGGGGCTTATTTTCGAACCCCCGATTTTGGAATCTATTTTTTTTAAATATTTAAAAAAATATTATTTTTCGTTAATAAACTCACTGGGTTCTCTAAAATACTTGTTTTATCGATATCTATCCAAATATGGCTTTAGTTTGGACGTCTACATCTCCTTGGCGACTGGCAAAAAAATGTGTTCCGGGGGTCTATACTAGAGATAGTCGGCCGTGGCGCGAGCCGTGACGTGACGTTATGCCGTGAACATGTCACGGTTCATGTCACGGGAGGGGTCATCACGCAACAGCTCACGTCACGGAGGTACCCCCATAACGGCGCCGTTATCCGTGATGTGATTTGTAACAAAAATTACAGTGAAATACCGCCAAATTTCCAATAAGTTCACGATGTATTTGCGTTTCTTTATAGATTTTTCCCAATTTACTCTGCTATGTGGCCACCAAACGCTGTTTTAACGGAGGTAACGCAAACACGCAGGATTTTTAAAAATAAAAATTCGGAAAATAAGCATTTTGACCAAAAATTCAATGCGGTGATAACGGCGCCGTGACGTGACATGTCACGGGGGGTGCCATCACGTCACGGCTCATGTCACGAGGGGTCCCACCACGCCACGGGGGTGTCCCGACTATCTCTAGTCTATTCGGAGGGAGGGGGGGGGTTTATTCGAGGAAATACAGTAAGCTTTCTGGTTATTGAAAACGGAACCAGAAATGCGCAGTACCTAAGACAGTATGTCAGTAACCAGTACAAAATAAGGTTCCTGCTTCAGCTAGCATAAGATTTTAGCCGGTTTCACTGAAGTTCACGCCTATTACTATCCGTGCACCGACAAGAAGTACGGATGCCCGAATGTCACGCAGCAAGTGAACGACGTGCTAGACTACATGCAGTCTCAGCCAATCTTCTACCTGCCGACGTACTGGTGGATTGACATCGAAAACGCAACGCACTGGTCCACGCCTTTCGCAAACTGGATAACTATTCAACAAATATTCGCGGCGTTCTATCGACGTGGGCACTATAATCTTGGCATATACACGAACAAACATAACTGGGAGTCGATCATGGGCAGTTTGGCTGCCTTCTACAGATACCCACTGTGGTGGGCAAGATACTGGGCTACGAAGGTAAGCGATTAACACTTATACTAGTCGGAGCATGGAAAGGCGTTCTTTCCTTTTTGGCCGTAATATTTCGTTTAAGAAAAAATACGAAATGGTGCCAAAATAAGATTTGGAAAAATGCATGAGGACCTTTTGGTCGTTCCTTTTCGTCCGCTTGCCCTCTCGCCTATAAAACACGCCATTTTCGGCCAACTCCTCTGTAAGCATTGACGGTATTGAGATGAAAACTAAGGGGTGGCTTGAGAGCATCCGGAACAAGGGATACTTGCCCCGTAATCGCGAGTTCGCCGCCCGCCGTAACAGACAGATAACTGTCTGAACATTTTAAGGTAAAATGAAAATAGTAAAACATTTGCTGTGGCGGCTCTAGCAGAGGGCCGTTTGTGCTTGGGACTAAGTGACGATCTGTCAGTTCCCTCATACGCGCGCGGGCAGTCGAGATTGGGTCCGCGACGTTCTTGTTGTTGTACGAATGGTTCACAGGCCACACTGATTCAGTTTTTCAAAGATTTTTTTGTTTGCGGCGACGCTCGTCGCCTTGCAGATTTCAAAGAAGACCCGCGACTTAGGGACATCATAGATTTACTAATCAGACTGAGCGATCATAAATTGCTGTCATTCAGGATTTCTCTCACTTTCCGGCATTCGGCGGTTGGGACCGACCTTATATACACCAGTATGCGGGAGACGTTATCCTCCAAGACTGCCGAATAAAAGTGGATCTGAACTGGCGACCAAGGTATCTTTGTTATTGCGTTTAAACGCTAAAGGGACCTTTTGCGCAAATCTAGATCTTGATCTAAACGCTCACGCCGGAAAGGTGTCTCGAAGAGATAGATATCTGTTGCTAGCTTCTCGACTAAGAAAAACAAAAAAAAATGTTTATCCATGCTTCCACCATGGGTCGTTTTTTGCAGCCAGACCACGACCCCCATTCCAACGACAACCTCAATGCCGAGCACGACAACAGCATCCACAATGGAACCTACTGAAGCCGCAGGAACGTGCTGTCTACCTTCTGCAAAGAAATGCTACTCGGTTCGTTGGACAGCGACCAGCGTAGAGTCGTGGCTGTGATTCAGGCATCTATTTACCGGACGAATTTCGAAGGTGCAGTGAACTACTGCGAAAACCTTGGCGGTACTGTAGCGTCGATCCATAGCCAGGAAGAGGCAGACTATCTGTGGGATACATTCGGTGAGTTTTCTTAACGTTGCGGAATGCGGTCAGAGTAGCGTGGATGAGACCCACCACAGTCTGGTTCGGACACTGACACAAGCGCCAATGTGTCGCACTCCGGGCCATACTGTGGACAGACTTGTACTGCCACCTGTATTGCATTGATGGAATTGCTTCCGACCCGGCAAATGTTGTTTTTGAAAGGAGGATCGCCTAGAAGACGTGATAGACCGGGTGGGCATGGTACACGGGCCGGCGGAAATGGATCTGGTCCTTTGCACTCCGTGTCATTTCGCAAAGTTCCCGAAAAAAAGCTTGTGACCCTGTATGGTTTCCTGCCTCAAATATTTTTCTAGCGTTTCACACGCACGAAGGCCGTGCAGACACTCGTAGTGGGGTCCAGGAGGACGGGGCAGTTTCTTGTGCTATCGTCTTTTCGAAATCAAACCATCTTAAACCGTGACAACACTTGCTTCCAGCTCCTCCTCGCTTTTGGGTCGGACTACGCCCCTTCGCCACGGA
>JNEY01000780.1:0-14602 GCA_020875895.1 Aphelenchus avenae
TCTCACCGTCTAGGAACCGGCCTAAGCCTAAACCAACCGAATCGCCTCAGTGACGCCGCTCGAGCGACACACTAGTTCATTTACGTTGTACCTTAATCTTGCTCTTCGAAACGCGTCTCTTCAAACCACCACAAAGCCAATACGAACGGTATCGTTGTTACCTCCGGCCTTGTTACCTACTGCTACTACTACTACTTTCTCTCTCTCGCGCTGTGACATTTTCAGCCACTCATCATTGCGGTTGCCACCACTTTGTTTATTTACCACGTGCGTTCTGCGTAGTCTCCTCCTCTCATTTCCATGTCCATGAACGGGCGCCTCTTTCTCTCCGGACGGAGACTTGTCAACTTGTCAGGAGTGTGGCGGATGGAAAGCGGCTTTATACTGGGCCTATGAAGCCTGGAGCGGACTAAGGTCGAGTGGCCTAAATAGGCCTAAAACATGGTCTAAACTGGCTCAAAAGTCGTTTGAAACGGAATTAATTGCGGCCTGTAAAGCCAAAAAACACGTTTATGAAGCCTAAAAGATGGCCTAATATGGTCTAAGATGTAGCCTAAAAGGCCTAAGAAGAAGATCCAAAATTGCATAAAATCAGGCATAAATGTGCCTGTTTGTCAAGACGGTTTTCGGGCACAAATCGATCGTTCTACCCCATTTAAAGCCGCTTTCCACCGCTACGCTCTTTTCTCCTTCATTACTGGGTAATCTTCCGCGTTCTCTCTACTCGCTTTTGACCGCCTTCCTCCCCGCCACCTTAACGCGACCACTCTAGTTCTCTCCGTAGCGCTATGTGCAAGAAATACGCCGCTGTGCTGGGTCCCCGTCGAGCGTCTCACCTCTCACACCGGTACCACTTAGGAGACCACTTTGTTGCTAATGTGCTAAGCTCTGCGTTGTGTATAACTCGGTCGTTTTTCTCTCTCTCTTTCCAGCTCTATTGTTACTTCTCTCAAGCTCGCCACCCGCCGCACGTTGTTCTCGTTAAGTAGGCTTTCCGTCGTAGTAGTTGTGTACACTCACTCTCAGCGCCGTGTATGAAATAAACGTTAAGTTATACGCATTGCAGTAACGTAAAAACTGTTAGTTAGGATCGAAGATTGTTACAGAATTTGGTGATCACAAGAATGCGAATTTCAGTAGATACTCGCTTCGTCACTGGCTAGGTAGCCAAAGCTGTGTTCCAGAATGTTTCGAGACGCATTGCCGGTGTTGCCCAAAATGAAGCTTTCATGAAGCGACCATGGCTAATTATCTATACGTCCACATAGGGCTATAAGGTTATCTATACGTCCTATAATTGTCTAAGGAGAATAATTTAAATTTATGGTATTAACCTAAAAGCCTTCTCACTCCGCCGAGATTTCATTTGGAAACGACGACAAAATCAACCCCTAATTGTCACTAAGTATGATAGTTTGTGTTCATGTTATAGACAGTCCTTCAGGAACGGCTAAGAGTAACGCCAGCCGAATCGCTGAAATACGCAAATCGGATTTCAACGGCAACATTAGCAATTGCAGCTCATCTGCTACTTTATTTATTCCGAATCATTGCCGCGAAATAGAGGCAACTTGCAGCGCCTGAGAACTACTGGAAACGCAAAGTTCTTGCACTTTATTAATGCCATCGGGTGCTCTCTCATCATCTCCCACCACCGGACATCATAGAGGCAGGGGAGAAGGAGTGGGGGTAGTAGTTTTATCCGGCATCCATCTGGCAGATCGCTTGGCCCTTCGTCATGCAGTCCACGTCGATCCAATCGCCGCTTGCAAGCGAAATTCTCCCGACGGTCTCGGGCGCCGTTACGAGACGGAAGCAGCACGCGCGCTCAGTGGAATTGCACGACCTGTTTAGATCCTTCGGAACACGGAAGTCCATCGGAAAATAGTTCACGCTCGTATCGTCGGACCATTGTCGCGAGTAATAAGAGCTCTTGGGCATGTACAGTCCGATGTACAACGGATGGGTGCTTCGTAGTCGAGACGGGACAAAGTCTACAAAAAAGTGGCTTACGTGAGAACGTGCCGACCGGACCAAGTAACTGAGAGCGATGCTTGAAAAGGTTTGTGCTAGGGCTGGTCGAGAATCGGGATCGAGAGCGGGAACCGTTGCTTTTTGAGGATCGTTAATAACGCCTTAAGCACGGCTATTTTGATCCTATCTTAGCTGTTTTGAGGCCATTTTGGCCTATTTTTGACCCCTTTTAGATCCCCCACCACTGCCTCCGATCGCCGACTTTTTGCAAAATTTCCTAGCGCACACGCGCAAGTAAAAACCAAGGTTTTATACACCGTGTTACCTTTAAGAAAAAAGTTTGTCTGAAGGTCGTGAATGGACACCAGCGAAGAATTCTTGCGGTTACACTCGCTGACGTGCTCCCAGAATGTACTCAGCGGAGTCTTCGTGAGCTAAATGCAGAATAGTGTGCATCGCACAAAAAGTAACTCCAGAACCGGACGTACAGTAAAAGTCTAAATCGCTAAACTACAAGCTGCCAACTTCAGGTAGACTTCGCCCTCCCGTACCGAGCTCCGTACTGTACTGACCAGCCCTTAGCGTGCTACGTGCCGTACTGACTTCCCGTATCGTACTGCAAATGAGGCCGTATTACGTGCCGTTCTCTACTAGAACGGCACGGAACGGCCTCGTCTTTTTAGCCGTGCCGTACTCCGTGGCGTACCACTACGGAACGGCGAACAGCCCGTACTGACAATATGCCTTGCCGTACTCCTTGTCGTGGAATACGGAAAACGGCACTGAATGGAGCACGGCACGGTACGGCTGCCAAAGTCAATCTTCAGGCAACACCTATGCATTTCGAGAACTACCAAGCTTCCCTCTACGTATATATATATCTAGCTTGATATCTATTGATATTGACATCGTATATCTAAGCTTGATAACGCCGTTTAGAAAACTTCAGGAAGCAAGAAGTACAGCCTGTTTCTCAGCGTACCTGGTAGCACTCGTTGTGTTGCGGGTAAAATGTCCAGCCGGCTGGACAGCAATCACGAACGCACTTCTTGACCGGCAATTTTGGAAACTGACCCGCGGCGGATAGGGCCAGAGAAAGGAAAGCTAGCGCTAGACACGGAACGTACAGACTGAGACTACACTGAGACGCGCTTTTCCTTATATGCAGAATGCGTGTGTGGTGTCGATGTTTGGGTAATCCGAAAATATGACCTAGCTGTTATGTGAAGGAACGTCGTGGTGATGCACACAAGTTTATGGCATGGCCATGACAACACTTTAACGAGAAGTCGTTTTAATGCTTCCTTTCAACATGAAAATGAGGCGAACTCACGAAAATGGTAGAAGTGTGCAATCATCCTTCCGGCCGACGCTCGTTTCGCATGTGTTGACTCAGGACGTAGAGACTGACGTATAACGTGGTAACTTCTCTTGTAGCGTAATGCTGCAAACGAGTCCACTACAACTATGTCTTCACATTTCTTGTATCAACTGTACAGGGCAGGGGTACTGGGCAGAGGTAACCGTGCCCTGGTCTGGAACAGGGCAGGGGTCAAGGCTGGTAAAAGTACAGGGCAGTGGCCGACCAGGGTACACCACCAGGACAGGGGTAGCCCTGCCCTGTTATGGAACAGGGCAACCCTTGCCCCTGGTACCCCTGTACAGGGGAGCAGGGCCCGGCCCGGCCCGGGTCCGATCCCTAATGCCGACCTCCAAATTACGCAGCAGTCTGTTTCAAATCAGGATCAATTGCTGCAAGGCAAACATACTACACGTCACCTTTTTACCTCCCCCAACCCGCTACCCGTTGAGAGAAGGCCCTGTATGCCGACCGCACAGTGCAAAGCAAATGTTTTGCACGACTCGTTCCGATCCGGAAAACACCTGCTTTTCGTGAGTGAACCGGCCATTAACGTACTTCCGGGACGCATCGGATTTCAATAAAAGCAAGTGTTCGGCAAACCTTCGGAACTCGTGCGGATGTGAATGCTACTCGATAAAAGCAATAAACCCGGCAGGCTTTCACTGCCGTAAAGGCCTTTTTTGTGTGGACGCATACATTTTAGTTCTCAATGAGGAAAATTTAAAACAAAGGTAGAATACTGGAATGTTTGGCTTCGAGCGTCACTCGAACGGAGCCTCATCAGTCAAAATTCTTTTAACAAATAGTGCGATTTTTTCTGTGGGCTATGCCAGAAGTAGGGACCCATGGGGATCACCCAGTACTGTCACTAACCAGCTCACCATCGTCACAACCAGGGCTCGGAATGGACCAGCCCGTTGACCCAGGCCCGGGTCGGGCCAGCTCTCTGTCGGGCCGGGCCGGGCGCAAAATCTCAGGCCCAAAGAAATTAGGCCTGGGTCGGGCCGGGCCCAAAATTTTGGGCTCATGCCGAGCTCTGGTCACGACCATCGTTCCACTTTAACAATAGAAACCTACTAATGTTATAGGCAATGACGCGAATCCTTCTCGTACTTCTGGTCTTCGCGCTTGCTGTGGCTGGTACTTACTGCTCCATACTTCGTCCCGGTATGGGCATGGGTGGCGGCTACGTGCCATACGGCGGTGGAGCATATGGCGGCGGCTTTGGCGCTGGACGCAGAACGTACGGCGGTCGGTCGAGCTACGCCGCTGGTGGTGGATGTCCACCCGGACAGCCGTGCGCAATGGGATGGAGTTGACCGTCTGCTTGACGCTTGGTGGACCCTTGTACACCTATGCGCTTTCGTTAACCGATAAAGTCAGACAGCATTGGCGATACTGGATAAAATGAAGGCCGTATAACTTGTTTGGAGTAAACTTAGGCAGATGCACTCCCGTGACGCGATCCGTGGCGTGAATCATGCCATGCATCACGTCACAGGTAGCGTAGGTCGTTTTTCGCGTAATGGACATTTGTTGATGCGGAAAGCATCCATTCAATTTGTTCAGTTTTGGATTTTGTTCAGTACTTGGTCCGGTTGTGAGCGAGAACTCAAAAAATTTCATCCTTTTCTAGTTTACTTATCGGCAGTTGTCGGTCAGTACGAATCGTCCTTAGTACTTTTTGTCCTGTCTTGAAGGTGGCTAAGGACTTGGTTCGCTTCGGCCTGGAAATGACTAAGAGCTTTGCCCCCCCCCCCACCGGGTTGCACTATACAATGTCGTTCATTTAAGTACTTCGACCATTGGTCAATGGGTATTTGCTCGTAAACGAGCAGAATACGCAAATATTTAGGTCCGCTTTAGCGCACGTTTGTCCGTTATCCACGATGACGTGCTATTTCAGTACCCGCTTTTTCCATCTTCTTTAAGTGGTCCTAACTTTTTTTCCGCTTACTAATTGGTCGAACAGTAAACGCAGCACTTCGGCGAACTCGGACCACTTCATTGTTGTCGTTTATTCATGACGCACCTCCGGTCCATCGGGACCTCTTTAAAACGTGGAGAAAATCGTTTGTGGGCAGCATGCAATTTTTGGTGCGCCTTTGTGGCTTAAACCAAGGTTGCTGCTGAATTCGGTGTTCAGTATTTGGCAAGCTTTATGTACGTTAGTATACCTTGACAGTGTCTCAAATAGGCACTCAATGAAGAAAATAATTGGAAGTTGGTCAAAAGTTTCGGTTAAGCAACGGCTTAACCTCAGACTTTGGCTAATTTTTGCCTTTACGACCGACATAGTACGGGTTTTTAGTACGGGCCGTACTGAGTACGGTACGGCTGTACAGTACGGGGGGTCGGTACGGTACGGCTGGGTTTTGCCGAGGTTTAGAAGAGGCTTATCCTGTTTTCACTCTGACAGGAATCGTACCATTCCAATTGTGGGTTAAACTAGAATGGTCTGTTCTAGGTTACTTTGTAGACTTTTCGTCCTGCTTTGCTTTTGTCCACTGCGTCCAATAAGGCGACCTTTAGGTCTGGATGATGTTTACACGAGTGATCGCCTTACTTCTACTGGTTCTCGTCGTCGCTACGGATGCCTATTACATGATGAACCCAGGCATCGGCTACGGCGGCGGCTACGGAATGGGCATGCCGTACGGTGGTGGGTTTGGCGGCGGCTTCGGACGACGAATGTGGGGCGGCGCGCCGAGCTACGGCGGCGGTTGCCCTCCAGGAATGATGTGCGCAATGGGATAAAGTGCATTCAGCAGAGCTTCATATATTTACTTGTAGAGCGTAGTATTGAATCTAATATGCATTGTTTTCCCTGAATCGGAATATTTTGCGATGAACTTAAATGAACCCAAGGTTGACTTCAGTTGCTCAGTCAAATTCAGTGAACTTGTAGGTTCATCGAAAAAATTAGAGAGCCGCCGATAGGTAAGGGGGCCCATTGGTGATGAAAAATTTAGGAAGTAGGTGAAACGTGCTTTCGGAGGGCTCCATGCAGGCCCAACATTGGGTTGTACGGGTGAATTGATTCAGGCATAAGGTGTACAACGGGTCTCTTTTAGCAGAATGGCGGACGGTCTTGTAGGGCCGACGAAACCTGTACTTCAAGGGTTCAAGTTAAGTTCACTTCTCCGCAATTCAGTGTACTGGGCGGTTCAGCAAAACACTGCTCAGATTTCGCGTGCGATTGCATGGTCTACATATTCAAGCCGTCTTACCGTAGACGCATACCTAGTTGTCCTGCAGATGTTGGCGCACGACCGAAGATTTATAAGCTTTAGTTGGAAGTGTTTCAAACTGGTAAATCGACGAAAATTCGGAGTCATGGTCGCTGAAGTCATGACGAATGAGCATTGCTGGTCACTTCGCCTTGTCTATTTGCGTAGCTGGGACGCGCTTGACCTGTGCGGACTATTTTCGGACGTGGCGCATCAGGTACCAGCTGCTAAACGCTAAACTGCGGGGCAGTACAGTTTCTGTCTGGTGCTGATATCAGCAGGGAGATTATGTACTTCATCCCCGGCCCTTTCTTCCTGCTAGTTTGTCTTGAAGCGACCAGGGCGGAGGACCGAGTGACTCACATCGTTCGCGAAATGGTCGGATGTGTCTACGAGGTAAGCATACGCCGTACTTCGCCGGTCAACCGTAGCTGTGGTCAAGCAGTCTTTGACGCGGCAACACAGTGTTTAATGTGCTTCACTGTAGGCCTAGACTCACAGGAACGTGTATAGAAGAAAAGAAAATGGATCGGTGACACGTTTGGGCAAAGACTGAGCAACAAAAAGACTAAGAGGTAGCTGAATGAACCGAGATAACTTAGCGTCCTGGGTCATCAGAGTATATTAAATTGCGGAAATGAAAAAAGGGAAATGGTTGCACCAAATGCTCCATCAAACTAAATACTAAACGTGGTAAGCCGTCTTATGTTGGTCTAAAGCAGAGATCGCACAATTGTTATTTTTCATTTTTGTTTTGTTATTTGTCATCTAAATTTGTTATTGTTTTTGTTATTGTTATTAACAAATATTATATTCTTGTTATTGTTTTGTTATTTGTTATACACTTTGTTTTAGTTTTCATTTTTGTTATTGTTTTATATTGGATTTTATGTCTTTCTAGTCGAAAAATGCACGATAATGGAAGAATGTTAAAGATGTTTGCATGTTACACCCGGCAGAATGCCCGACGCGGGCGAAAGTGGCGATGCTTCTTCTAAGAAACTACAAATTTTAGCGAAAAAAGTGTGCAGGGCCGCTGAAAAATTCTAACACAAAATAACAAAAAAACAAATATTTTATTTTGTTTTTGTTATTGTTATATGAATCATTCTTGTTTTGTTTTTTGTTTTGTTAACAAAACAAAAAAACAATTTTTTTTCGTTTTTGTTATTGTTATTGTGCGATCACTGGTCTAAAGTGACCGATATTTGCTGCCGATTCCAATTCCGGCCCAACCCTGGCGTGCAGAGCTATGATAGCCCTAGAGGTCGGTGGACGTACCGTACTGCGTATCCTAGTCTACGGTACAGAAGTCGGTACGTTTGGTGGTCAGTACGAAGGCGTACTCAGTCAGGTATTAGAACGAGGCTGGTTGGCGAGATTGTGCGGGTGTCGCTTGTTTAACACGTACGCTTTTAGAAGTTCTGGAACGACACCGACACAGAGCCGCACGAGAACGACTTCTTCCACAAAGCGTTCCGGAAGTACGGCCCTCGGCCGGACTTCCAGCGCCTCTTCGACACCTGCAGTGACCTTCACAACAACGCGTTCGGCACGCGGAAGAATCCCGCCATTCGGAACACGCTTCCACGCGGCCCTGCTCCGATTCCGACGACTCTGAAGAAGTCGGTGATGAAAAGTCTGGGCAAATCGGTACCGCCAGAACCGCACGCGATTCACGGGAACGAGACGCACCCGGTGGACCCGCACACGGAGTGCGCCGGCTTTGCCATGGGCCTGCCGTTCTGCCTCGACAAGGACATGCACGTGAGCTGCATTCTGAACAACTACGGTCCGAACGGATTTGTGCGCAAGGTCTCGAAGGAGGTATTCCATCGGCTGCTCGAGGTAAGTTCGAGCATTTTATCTTCACTTCTTTTACTCGACACGTGTTTCATGAAGTGTTTTGGGAAACTAGCAAAAGCAAGCAAAATTTAGAGCCCCCCCCCATAAACCTTTACGGAAAGGCGCCGTTCTGGGCATCCAGTAGTGCCGTTCTCCCTTCCGATTTCACCCGACTGAACACGCCTTCGTACGGACCACCAGCCGTAGAATAAAGCAAGAAGTACGGTACGGTATGGCACATAGTACGGAACAGAATATTCGTGCGCACCAGGGCTGGACAGGAATCGGCATCGAATATCGGAGGTTTTGGGAATCGGAATTCCTTTTAAATTTCAGAATCGGGTCGGCTATACCTGGAAAAGTAAAGATCATCACCCGTACCGTACTCGCGTACTGTCCGTACGGCAGTACGAACGGGAATCAGCACGGCACGGGTTTGGGAGTCAGTACGGCAGTTCGGTACGGCTTCTGTTCCCCAGTTGGCGTATTACAGCCGCTACCGTACTGTCTGTAATGCGGTACGAGTCAGTAAGTTGCGGCATTATGGTACGGTACGGCGGGTCAGTAGGCTAAGACAGTACAGTACGCCTGCCGTATGCCGATCTTTACCAGGAGTACGGCTGTTCGCTGCCGCCAATCAGTCCGACTGGGTATGACGTAGAGATCGGCACTGGGACCCCGAGCCGAACCCGTACCCGTCGTGACCCCACCCGTGCCATACCCCGTACCAAGGCTGCACCTGAATTCAGGTTTCAGGTTTCAGGTTTCAGGTAGTTTTTCGGTTCAGGTTTCAGGTTTTCAAAAAGTAATTCAGGTGCATGACACATTTCGTCAATTTTATTTCGCCCGCCGCTAGGCGCCTCCAGACGTTAATTTCCATATATTTTGCCAAAATTTTCACAAAAATCGCTTGGTTTCGCCTGCGGCGGGCTTTGTTGTAACATGGTTATTTACTACTTACCCAATTATTATGCTTACCTCCATCTCACAAAGTTTCGTCCTTCAGCAAAATTCAGGTTTCAGGTTTCAGGTTACAGGTTTCAGGTAATTTTCCGGTTCAGGTTTCAGGTTTAGAAAAGTCAGTTCAGGTTTCAGGTTTCAGGTTTTCAAAAATCGATTCAGGTGCAGCCTTGCCCCGTACCCGTGGTGGACGAAAAATTGCCATGCCCGCGTACACTAACGCGGCATAAAACACGGCCCGTAATGCATCATGGCCCGTGTAATACGGCTTTTTTCGAGGCCGTGCCGTGTTGCCGTACCGTATTATACGGGTACGGGTTTGGCCCGTAACTTGGTACGGGCGCCGATCTCTAATATGACGTACGGACAACCGGCTTTTTAGGCCCATTTCGACTGCCACAACACCCACTGCCTGCGCATTGTGATCAAGCAGATGGACATGGAGGCGGAGGACTTCTCCATTTTCGCCGACTATCATCGCCTGCAGACGATCAACGGGGACTTCCTCTTCGACTTCGAGGGGCCGGTTCGAATGGAAATTGATTCGCTTGAGCATTCCTATCCGAAAACGTTTGAATTTCGACGCGGCCCGGAAGGAAAGTGCGGAAGAGAGTTCTTCGGGCGGAAGAAGAAACAAGTCTCGCCCTATGAACTATGATGCGTTCTCTGTACAAGCTTTACGTTTTTTTGCGCTCTGTATCTGCTGCTATTTTGCAAGCTTGAATAAAACATCTTCCGAAGCACCAAGCCAAAATGCCGAAGTGAACTGCGAAAACTTAACATAAACTTAATGAAACGAATTTTGAGTTCTTAAACCAAGGTCTCTTTCAGTTAAGGCGGTACGAATTTCTCATTGTTCTTCCGATGAGCTGACACAATCTCAGTAGCCGTACTCGATTACCTATTTCGTTATTCCGAATTCCGGCTGTTTTTTTTGTCTTCGAAACTCCGATTTCCTGTTCCAACAAACTAGGCGAATTCGATTTCGGAAAAAAACGAAATCGTTCCAAACCGCACCTGGTACGATTTGGCGCGTTACTGCTGACGTCATACTAACACCTAAATGTTCCGCGTATTTCCCGTTTCCCGTATGGTACGAACGCGTACGAAGTTCTTTGTCCCTTGCCTCCCTCGCTCCGAGTTTAATGGGAGCTGCCGCAAACAAAATGCAAATGAGCTTTGTTCCACCATTCGGCTGGGTGAACGTTTGCGAAGACAAAGGGTTCTTCGGCTCGCTCTGATACCGCCGGGTGCTCCTTGTTCCGCCCTCAGGATGCGATAACCGACAAGCATCAGCAGCGCTGTACCTGCGTTCCTCACTGAAAGCTTAGCGTAGCGTCGGAACCCCTGCTGTTTATTTGCGTATTACGCTCTGCGATTTTTCGGACCGCCTTAATCGGTCCGAGTTTATTGCGAACCGTCGCTAAAAGAATGCAAATGAGTTTTGTTACTCGGAGGTCGATGTTGCGTCGGAATAAGCGCTGTTTCCCTGCGTATCATCCTTCTCCAGCTGTGAAAAACTAGAAGAAAGGTTGACGAACTACGCTTTTATGTGGCCGTTCGCCCCACGAAACCTGACCCGCTTTCTCAATGTTAAGAGTCATAACGAAGCGCAATTTTGAAAAGCGGAGATAACAACGAACACTTTTTACATTATGCGTTGAAGCTAAGGGGCGGTTGAGAGCCCTCCAAGAGTGCGGGTATTGAACCTAGTTTCCTATGTGTTTCCCGAGAAGTAAATGGGCTTATTGAATTTTACCTTGTTTCGGATTCCCGGTGTCAGCTGCACTTTAGGTCTGATTTCAGATCGAATATTTCATTCCATAACCAGAATTCGGAACCAAAATGCAGTCCGGGCGAAACCCCGATAAACCAGTACCACCCCCTTACACGTAGGCCAGTCTTGTGCTTTCTTCAGATAACTCAAAACGGACTAAGGAATAGCATTGCTTTCCCTGTCCTTGAAATTGTGAGGCGCACATTGTTTATTCACGGCGCCGCTCGTCTGTTTACTTGACATGGGTGTTTGATGACGCGCGCGCATCCTCCATACGTCCACGGCTCAGACCGACGTGCAGCCTCCTCCGTTGGCCCACTGCTTCGCGGTCGGGTGCGGCCCGCTGGCGACATCGATCCACGCGGCCACCGACCCTCTCGTGCGGGCGTCCTCTCTCTCTGGCGTCGACCGCCAATGGTCCACGCAGCCGTTTCCTCTTGTCAGTGAGGACGCGTGCGTGCATTTGCTAACGGAAACGTGCTATATTTGCGTGTTGTGTGCATCGATGTGCGAATCTTTCCTTAAGTCGCGAACTTCCGACACTCCAGTTCATGTTCTTAGACGTCGGATCCATTATCTCGTTATGTGCTGCGTGAGTTAGCCAGATGAACTGCGTATACGTATCCATTAATCTGCCAGATTTTAAGCAACATTTTACCTTTCTTTGCTCGAGCTAATTCTGGAAAGTGCGAAATTATTGAGCTCCGAAATTCGAGCTAGATGAAACTGTCAGATTTCGTCTATTTTGGCACAGACTGCTAGCTTGTCTACGACAGTCGGTAAAGACCACTTTAGTTTGCGGAAGTGCAAATCTTTGTGCGTCGTATGCTTTGTTGTAAAGGTCCTATGAGCTTGCTAACTCCGGCAGAGCGCCAGCCACGTTTTGCTTACCCAAAAACTGCTTTTGGCGGCGCCTGCGGCGGGCTACCGTATTGGTTCTAATAGAAGACGATCGTCTTCTAATTTTCGATGGTCAAATTTTCGAGGGTTCCGTAAAATTCGTAAAAGGGTCCCCCCATGGATTTATCAAAACTAGCGGCTGGGCTGCGCTTCGCGCAGCCGGCGCCGCTATCGGGGTTTACTTGTACCAAGAGACAACGTATAAGTTAACAACACAAACTGTTTTTAACATAGATTGCATTCTAGTTCTTGATACCCCTTTACAAAATTAACGCTATTTTTGGATTCTCCATGCAGGAAAATCCCCTAGGACCGCAAATCCGATGAAGTTTTGCCTTTTTGTCCGCCTGGGAAGCATGCTATAGCGGGCCCGCTATGGCATGTAAGCAGGAGCTAGGAGTTGAAACTTTGGTCGATCATAACTTTTTTTCTAGCCAACCGATCCGACTGAAATTTTCCAGCTTTACATAACTCTAGAAGCCCTATCGAACGATACCGAACTCGATATGTTTATGACGTTTTAAATTTTCACACACACACACCAGCGCTTTAGTGTATAAGGAAACCGAAATTTTTTGGTGGCAAAAAGTTCTCGTCTATAATGAATAGTTATGGCCTAAAACGTGTTCTAAACATGTCTCTGTGATAATTTAACTTTGAAATTTTTGACGGTCGTCTTCTATTAGGGGTCGCCTTCTATTAGAACTCGCCTTCTATTAGAACCAATACGGTATATTGGGTATAAACACGCCAAAATCAGCATTCAAAACCGCTATGGGGCAAAAAATGGAGACTAGGGAAACTACCAAGGGGGACCAAGGCGTATTTTCGGCGCCGCCCGAAGGCCTGCGCCGAAAAAATAGGTAGGGGTCCCCCCTTACAATGGCGCACGCCCCTTGACCGGGTCCAATTTACGTCACTGCCTTAAGCTAACTTCCGTCCTTTATGAAGTAGGCTAATAGTCATCGCTTACACTGTTCTTAGAACGAAAGGCCTGAGACTAACTGCTAGACACTTCTGGCTTTCTGCTCTCGCATGCATGAATAGCTCTTTTTCATTGTGCTGCTTTTCATGAAAGTGGTATTCCCGGGTAACTTTTACAACACTGTTGATTTGGACGGAAATTAGGAATATGTAGTGATCCGCACTAGCTCCACCAGTGGTTATACCGAAGCCGTCCGACAGGCATGGTACGGACCGGAATTTCGGCGTTAGGCTGGATGCGACGGCCGCCAAGATTGTGGACTTTTGCCTTACTACTATTAACCCAAAGACAAGTAATGGCATCCACTTACGTTCCATAACCTCCTCGAAGTCGCACATGCCGTCCGAGCATTTTCGGTAATTTTCTCGCGAACGTTTATCATGCATGCTCGCATACCCTCAGCTCTAAAGACGCACAACTGTCTTCTTTTTTAGATCACTCGTCGAATAAGCGACGACTTCGAAGCGACGAGCAGCAAAATCAGTCTTCAACTCGCCAAGGAAATCGCAAGGAACGCGCACACGAGCATCAAGACCCACTTCCCGGAGGCGAGCCCGGCCATCGTCGACATGCCCAAGTCCCAAAAGCCGTCGGGATCCGGAACCAGTGCGGCGGCTACGGCTGCGCCTGAAGTCAAGCGCAAGCGCGGTCGGCCAAGAAAGGTGCAGGCGCCTCCGGCAGAGGAGAACGTCACCACGAATCAGTCGGCCGCAGCGACGCCAACCACCCAGGTGAGCGTCCCTCGTAGCAGGTTCAGTAGTTTGAGCAAATAGTGACTTCCGGAATGAACTTTTAAGTTTATCGAATTAGCGGGTATTAGTTCAGTTTCGGTGACTCGGACAGTGTTCGGCTGAACTTGCCAGTTAACTGAACTGGCACTGACTTGAATCGTATCCGGTTCAGTTCAAGTTCAGTTCAGCGAGCAATAAATGCTGGTTCAATTAAATGAAAATCCAGGCTTAGCTGCACTACCGGTTCTAACTGATCGCGCTGTAAACTGATTCAGTTCTTCACTGAATCGACTCTGGTTCAGTTCTAGATTCCCGAAAGAGCCTGCTTCATTGCGTTTAAACCCCGGCTTAGGTGAGCTTTCCAGCTCAGTCGGCTACATTGAACTGAATGCATTGAGTCTGGCCCAGTCTTAAATACCCCGGAACCGTGGCTTAGCTGAACTTAGTGTTCATTGAACTGCCCTGAGACGGAATACATGTTCCTGCCTAATCGCTAGTTCTTACCAAGACGGATGCTTGTGGAGGCTTTAATGGACAGTAGGGATGCATCGGAGCGCAACTAGTGACCCTACCCATCCTTATGGCCTACTTTAACGGTCCACGGCTCAGGCAGCGTCGGACTCGAGTGGTCGTCGAGTTGGCCACAATGGCTACGAGCTCAAAATGGGCGAGCAGACGGAGGCGTTCGTCTTCTGGAACTGCACCACGCCCGGCTGCGGGGGTACGGCCATGATGAAGGTGGGCGAGAAGCGCCTCTCGGACCTGGAGCCGCACAACGCCGAGTGCGTTCAGGCCCACAGTACACCTGGGAATGGCGAGGGCACTCACGCTGTAAGT
>JNEY01000780.1:19986-33670 GCA_020875895.1 Aphelenchus avenae
GGAGAACGTCACCACGAATCAGTCGGCCGCAGCGACGCCAACCACCCAGGTGAGCGTCCCTCGTAGCAGGTTCAGTAGTTTGAGCAAATAGTGACTTCCGGAATGAACTTTTAAGTTTATCGAATTAGCGGGTATTAGTTCAGTTTCGGTGACTCGGACAGTGTTCGGCTGAACTTGCCAGTTAACTGAACTGGCACTGACTTGAATCGTATCCGGTTCAGTTCAAGTTCAGTTCAGCGAGCAATAAATGCTGGTTCAATTAAATGAAAATCCAGGCTTAGCTGCACTACCGGTTCTAACTGATCGCGCTGTAAACTGATTCAGTTCTTCACTGAATCGACTCTGGTTCAGTTCTAGATTCCCGAAAGAGCCTGCTTCATTGCGTTTAAACCCCGGCTTAGGTGAGCTTTCCAGCTCAGTCGGCTACATTGAACTGAATGCATTGAGTCTGGCCCAGTCTTAAATACCCCGGAACCGTGGCTTAGCTGAACTTAGTGTTCATTGAACTGCCCTGAGACGGAATACATGTTCCTGCCTAATCGCTAGTTCTTACCAAGACGGATGCTTGTGGAGGCTTTAATGGACAGTAGGGATGCATCGGAGCGCAACTAGTGACCCTACCCATCCGTCTGCCCGACATTAACGGACCACGCTCAGGCAGTGACGGACTCGAGTGGTCGTCGAGTTGGCCACAATGGGTACGAGCTCAAAATGGGCGAGCAGACGGAGGCGTTCGTCTTCTGGAACTGCACCACGCCCGGCTGCGGGGGTACGGCCATGATGAAGGTGGGCGAGAAGCGCCTCTCGGACCTGGAGCCGCACAACGCCGAGTGCGTTCAGGCCCACAGTACACCTGGGAATGGCGAGGGCACTCACGCTGTAAGTGACTGCATGGTCTACAGGATTTGAAGGCGGTCTCCGAGCCGTCTCTAGAGGATAAAGACCCGACCTATCTAGGACTGAAAACCAAAGCAAATACGTCTTCTCTTTCTCTGCTCACTCAAACCGTTCGCCTTTAGATGAACCAGCCTGGAGGAAAGCCGTCCTCCGGAGAGCCCGCCGTGAAGCACCAGCGCAAGGCCAGTCCCGGTAGATCTACTCAAGCACAGGACCCGACAAATGAGGCCGACGAGCGCCAGTCGAGGGCTTCACCCCGTCCCACGCACGGCATGCGTACGCGTAGCAGGAGCCGCGGACGCGATGTAAGTACTAGTGCCTTCCTGATGGTGGGCAAGACGGTTTTCAGAGCCCGAGTCCAGAACTGGGTGCCGTTCGTCGAGGGCGCTCGAGCAGCAAGAGCCGCGAGGTACGCAGATTTACCTTTAAGCAAGGCTAAATCCATTTTAAAACAAGGACACTGTTCTACTACTCTCTTTTTGCAGGATATCCGAGGCGTTTCGCCGTCTATCGCAGCCATGCGCACGCGCTCGAGCAGTCAGGTAGGTTGGCTATCCATCTACACTTGACCACCGTCCGCTGTTTTAGAGTGCGACTCCACCGACTCGTCCAGGACCCTCGAGCTCGACCGTTGCCGCTGCGCACAAGCCGCAGATCGTCGTTGGGCCCAAGCCACGCGAGGTACGCAGTCTTCGTTGTCTTTTCTGGACAAGTTGCGCAAATTTTAACATCGGTCACCTCTCGGACTCATAGTCCGCTATTGGAGCGCATTAAATCTGTTTCCGGAGTGGGCAAGATCAATTCGTGGAGTTGTCTAGGCCTTTGAGCTTACTAGATCTACCTTGTAGGTCACCACCTAAGCTTGGGGATCATTAGCCCCACTTTTGGGCCTTACTGGGCTCGCGAGTGGAGTCTTCGTGCCTTTCTTGCAGGTCACCGTACCCATTCTTGGAGCTCACTAGGCCCGCTCTTGAAGCTCAACAGCCCCAGCTCTTGCAGCTTACTAGGTCAGCTCTCGGAGCTTGCTAGGCCCATTCTCTAGGCTTTATAAGGTCCACATTTACGCCAGCACATGCCTCTTCTTGGGCTTTACTGGGTACGTTCATGGAGCTTCTTAGACCAATGCCTATAGCATACATAGCTCAACTAACCCACCCACGACATTTTCCAATTCCCCTTCCGAACGCAAGTTAGCCATTTTAGGTCAGCACTTCAGCTGCCAACCGTTTTGTTAAGCCGATGACCATTCACATGGCGCCGCACGTCAAGAGCATGGGCAGCCTTGAACTCGAAGAGGAGGACGAGGAGGAGCAAGCGGAGGAGAAGGAGCAAGACGACGAGGAGCAGGTGGACGAAGAGGCTCCGGCCGATGAGGGTAGCGACGTCCGGGGCACTGAGGCCGGCAAGGACGCAACTGCGGGTGCAGAAGACGGCGTGAAGACCGCTGCCGAGCCAGAATCCGACATCGCGGAGGGAGTCGACGAGGAGCAGGTGGAGGAGGAGCTCGACGAGGAGGAGGTCATGCTGGTGGAGGACGAGGAGATGTTCGCGGGCCTCCAGGAGACCATCGCCAACATGGTGTCGACGTCGTCCGGCCGCGGCGCCGACAAGGTAGGATCGTGTTTCTACGGCTTCTTCTTTTCTGCGACTTTCTCGTAAGAGAAATAGGCCTCGATGGGTCCTGCGAGGGCAAAGTCGTGTGCCAAGTTAACAACACAAAGTGAGAGTGCGTCTCGTGAGGTCCAAGATGGCGAGGTAACAGAGTAGGTCAGCCTGCTGAGGCCAGTTTGGGGGGGGGGGCTAATGAGATAAAAGAGTGGACTTTGCAAGGGCTATTTGTGAGCCCAGTGAGATTCAAGTATAGGCCTAGTGAGGTTTCGTGACTGTACCTAGTGGAGTCTAGGCCTATCAGGGTCCAAGAACGGAACCAGCGAGGTCTGTTTATGATTCCGATAAAGTTCAAGTGCCGAACTAGCGAGGTCCAAGAATGGCCCTAGTGAGGTACAAGTGTCGGCTCTATCTTGTTCCAAGAGCATCCTATTCGTTTTCATTTCTGAGCCTAGTAACTCGCAGAGTAAGCCTACGGAGGCCCAAGATGAGCCTAATTAGGTACAAGAGAGGACCTAGTAACGTCCATTTGTCGATTCAAGTGTAGGCCTGATGAGGTTTTACGAATGGTCCTAGCCGGGCTTAGACCTATCGAGGTCCAAGAACGGGTCTAGTGAGGTTAAAGTGTTGGCCTCGTTAGGTCATTTGTGAACCTAGAGATGTTTAGGTTTAGACCGGGTGAGGTTAAAGTGTCGGTATAGTAAAGTCGAATAATGGTCAGGCCTAGTGAGGTTCCATTGTAGGCTTAACGAGGTCCATTTCTGTGTGTATGTGCTCGAGGGTAGGCTTAGTGAGTTCCCCATCATCTGGCCGAGCATAGGTAATACACAATCTAATTGTTTCTTAGCAGGTTCCGCAAACTTCGCGACCGTTCACCTGCTTCCATACTAAGAATGGACTCGGATCGGCCTGGAAACGAAACATTTGTCGCGTAGTTTGCTCTCATTCAGACGTGAAAACACTTTGCCTCTACTGGCAAAGCGTTATTCTACAACTGGACCTATGCGGTGTTTGTGGCGTGAACATTCGTGTGCCTTCCTGGACTCCCGAAGTATTCCATTCGTAGTGATTATCACAAAGTAGATCCTGTCAAAAGTCGCGCGAAATGGCGAGGATTTAATTCGGGAGAAGGTCCCTACTTTTCGAAAAAGCTTCTTGGCAAGCGTTAAGTTTCGTAGCGATCGGCCGGCGTCTTTCGTTGGTCAGCTTGTTCCCCAGCATCGTCCTCCCTGCGCTTTTTGTAATAGCGCCGCCACAGAAGCGACGCATCTTTCTCAAAGCATTCGTGGTAGGCAGCCGCTGCGGCGGTTTTGAGACCGTGACATTTCCCTAGCAGGCTACGCTGCCTTTTCTCGCCCTCCTCCGCGGCGTAGTTTTTCTTTGCTTGCACTCGGCTTGTTGCGAACCTTGACGCTTTCCGCCTGTTGTTGCTGTTGGAACGCACTTTCGTCGCACTTATTCCAGAATGACTACTGGATTTCGGAGCCACTTTTTAAAGTAACAACGGAAACAAGTGAATTGTTAAAAATGTGGACTTATTGGTGAAAAATAAGTTTATTGCCAGTATACTAATACTTAATCCAAAAATATCTGAATAAGCAAAAAATTAGTGGTGCTGTTATCAAAAATTTTTTTTGTAGAATATAGGAATTATTAGATAGAAAATAAATTTTCCGCCGTGCGCTGCGATTGGGATTCCGACTTTTTTGGGCTGCAGACGAAAAAGTTTTTTGCGGAAGATTTCGCAAAATCCACCCAGTTTTGTCCAACTAATTTCTCCATTTTAGCAGATGCCCGAGCCGTCGCGCCCCGCCGAGGCCTGCCGCAAGTCGCTCATGGACGGTTCCGGTTCGACGCACACCACGAGCGATGCCGAGGCGGCGGCACATTGGCAGCAGCTGTACGTCGCCGAGAAGAACGCTCGTGAGACCGCGGAGCGCCAGCGGGACCACTACAAGCGAGAGTTGGCCAAGGAGGCCGCGGGTCGCAAGGAGGATCAGGTGCGTTCTCTGGGTTTTAGGCTTGCAACTTAAGACGGCTTAGGCTAGACCTGGGTCCTGCTTTAAGAATGGGCATGCCGAGATTTTAGGCTTAGGCTCAGACCTAATGACCGCTATGGATGAGGAATAGGCCTAAACGGATTAGGTTAATTTTAGGTTAAGCCTTGTCCTCTTGGAAAATGGCACATTGATACACCTCGCATATAACCTGAGCCTAAGAGCTTAGGCTAACAAGTAGGCTTGACATGAGATTGCTGAAGCTGCTTAGACCTGCGTTTCTTAACGACTCTTTAATGCTCGCTTTTCAGGCAAAGGTGCTGAGGAAGATCAAGGACCGTGCGGGCATTCTCAGGCGTTGCCGAGAGCTCAATTCGAGCCGGCCTGACGTGCCACAGCCAGCGCCTGTCGCGACCTCGCCGCCCATCCCAGCTCTGAAGTCCACCGCTGAGGTGTCCACGATGACCGCTGCCCCGCCGGAAACGGTAAAATTGTTGCATTTGCTGTTTAAGTTTGTTAAAGATTGTATTATAATTGGTCAAAATCCGACGAATTATTTTATTTTTGAAACTGTTGTCGTTTATTTTTATCCTATTATTTTATTTTCGGTTTAATAATAAAGTGTTCGACACAAAGCGTTAGTACATTTCTAAATTTTTATCCGCTTAATTGTCTTCTTTTTAGCGCTCCGCTCTGACGCAGACGCCCGCCATCCCGAAGCCGAAGCCACCGCCGACGAAGAAGGACGCCTCGACGCAGATGGTCGCTCGCGCGAAGAGCTCCTTCGGAGGCCACCTGCTCCGCGAAGAGACGTCGAATCACGCTCCCAAGCAGAAGGTACGAGAAAGGACACAGGCTCAGCGGGAATACGGCATCATTCCGCTTGTTATAGAGTGAAATAGGGCGCTGGAAAACCAGCGGACTAGGGTAGGGAACCTTTTAACCTGGAACGGTAATTATCTTGCGAAGGCTGGTAATCACTTCGGTCCCATATCTTTCCGTCTCCAAAATTTTATTTTTTGTTGTCGAGAAGAAACCTCATGCTTCAGCGCTTCTAAGCCGAAGCTTATCGCGGAGAGCCCCGCATAAATTACGAGGTATAAGCCTAAGCAGTGGCTTTTCTAGGCTCGATTATGATGGCGTAGATCCCCGAACATATTGCGAGGCCTAAGCCTAAGCAATGGCTTTTCTAAGCTCGGTTATAATGAAGTAAATCCCCGAGCGGATTATGAAGCCTAGGCCTAAGCATTGACCTAACTAAGCCTAAGGTTAATCGCCTGGACGAAACGGATTTGTAGACGATGACTGGGTACAGGCTTAGCTTGTTGGAGACCTTGGAAGTGCGCCTAGGAATCTTAACTATAAACTGTTCACTCCTTCTTACCGACATTCATTTTAGCGTGCGGCCTTCGTGCAGTGCACCCCCGACGCGCGTCACAAGGCCACCGACACGGACGACCTGCCTCAGCCGGCTGCTTCGCACGCACCCTTCGCCAACGCAGCGGTCGTGCCGCGCGAGCCGAACCCGATCATGGACGACGCGATGGACGTGCAGCAGTTCCAGGCCGTGGACGACGACTTCGGCGACGTGACCATCGCGGAGCTCTGGGAGATCGTAAAGGCCCAGTGCAACGGACGCAGCCTGGAGGAGACCTTCGGCCGCCAGGGATAGCTCGTCTTATTTGCTCTGATTTGGTCTCGCTTTAAGCTCTTAGTGCTCTGACTGCATCCCTCTTTCTCGCTCTTATTTGTGTAAATCATGCGTTCCATGTAATCCTTAATGTGGCGTAAAACCCGGCTTAAAGATGGTCACTTTTTTCGGGCAGGCCGCGGTTCCTTTCGGCGAAAACGGGGTATTCTCATATAGAAGAAGCCTGGTCGAAATTAGGTTTTTTCGGGATCCGTTTGATTAAAATTTACCTTCTTAAGCCGAGGTTTACGACTCATTCCGCCTTATCTCTTCGGTTTCAAGCCTTCATCGACTTGGTTACCCACTGCCTTATTCTCCTTTTCACTTAATGGTTTCAGTCTCGTTGAAATCCTCCTGCGACTGCTGGCCCACAGAGCGTCTGAAAGACGTAGCCAATTCGCTGTCTTCTTAGAATTCTCTCGTTCCCATCGTTGATTGCTCGTTACGCAACCACTCGTTAAGCTACCGGTATGTATCTTTTCGTGGAATACGTGAGATAAAGGTTTCTTTCGCGTCAGTGGTGGAACGTTTTGGAGACACTGAAGAACGTCAAAAAGGCTGCAGTGTTCCGGCTGCGGATGAAACCTTAGCTAAAGCCCATTACGCTACGTGTAGACGTATGTGGACTTGGTACGTTCTTAGCTGGGCTCTTTGACGCAAGTTGTCTTCTACTCAACTTAGGCTTTTACCTGGCAGGGGTGTATTTAGCGGGGCAAGGGGAAGGCAGATCGCCAAACAATAAATTTTCGAAGAAAGCCCAAAAAAACTGTGGCGGCGCATGCGACGGGCAATTTTAGGCTAATGAATATCTACTCGTCGAGCTTTTTCTTATCGTAAAACTTGTAGACATTCGTGCGCCTTTCCGTCGCTCCCACACTTGAAAAACTTCAGCTTTCAGAACACTGATGTTCGCTCCGCTAGACAGATAGGCCTGAACTTTAGGTAACCCTACCGGAGAACCGGCCTGTAACGTGGTCTCCTGTCGTAAAAGGCGTTCTTAATGGATACTGATTTAGCGCCAGAGACGTCTATTCACATAGGATGTACTAACGCCAGTGCTTCTGAAGCAAGCTCTTACGAGCAAACTGCGACTATGCTGTCCAAAAAAACGGTTTTCCCCGAAAGTGCAAAATTCATTTACAACATACAGCAAAAAAAAAAACAGAGAAGCGATTAGCACAGCTCCTTCGAGTTCGGGTAAAAAGGCGACCGTCCTCTTACAGAAATACACAGGAAACACGAGTATATATCGAGGAGGCATGAACATTTACAAGATGTTAAGACATGGTCACGAAGAAAGAAGCTCAGACTTTCGGCAGGAATGGCATGCCATAATAGCGCTCCCTGTTAGAATTTCAAAAAAAATTATAGTATTTGTTTCTTCCCCTGTGATTCCTTATTTCGCCGCAATGAAACGAAACCCGGTCATTCTTTGGAGGGCGAACGGTGTGAAATTACTCTTATTGGCGAGGTCCTTTTATGGTTTGCCAGATGACCGCACACGTTGACCCATACGGTTCGGGTGGGTCAGACATTGCAGAGACGCATAATGCTCAAGAGTTCATAAGTTAATCATAAAGAGTTCAGTAGGAAGCCACACGGAAATCAGAAAAAAAGGTTGTTTATAACAGGCAAAACGCGGTCCGCCTTCAGCTGGTTCGGTTGACGACGACCTTGCAGTAGAGGAAGGACGCGAAGGACTCCGTATTGAGCTCGTAGACGCCCGTGAAGCGCTCGAGGAGCTTCGCCGCGGAGCGCTCCTCGAGGAGTTCGTCGAGGAAGATCTTCGGCGGGTAGTGCTCGACGATCGCGTTGAACATGCGCATGAAGTCGTCGTAGGCGGTGCGACGCGGGATCGGCTCGGCGAGCGCGTCGAGCACGCGGTTCATGCCGGCGTCCTGCGTGGAGTACTCGTGAATCTTCAGCTTCCACGTCTTGTCCGGGTCCTTCGTCGCCAAAGCTAAAGATGGGAAGGTGAAAAGCCACACAAATGGACGTCCTAGGGAGGGCCTAGTAAGCCAAAAAGAATGCCCTAGTGAGACCAAAGGCTGAGTTAGATGCCGTCCCAGGGGCGTTAGTGAGGTCCGAAAGTGAGCGAAGTACCGTCCACGCGTACGCCATGCGGGCATAGGAAAGAACGAGAGTGAGCTTACTGGCATCTAAGTTGGGCAAGCGAGGTCTAAAATGGCTAGGCCAAGAATGTGCCCAAGAGGGGGGGGGGGGGTTTGCTCAAGCCCGGGGTTTAGGCTTGAAAAGTTTACACCAAGTCAAAAGTGGCCTAAGAACACACAAGAGTGGTCCGAATGAAGTCGGAATTTGCCTAGTACGGCACATAGTGTACCATGTTGCCTCCAAGTGCGTGCTGAGCGAGGTCCAGAGCGTGCCCAAGGTGGCGAACAAGTGGGCCTGCCTAACGAAGCCTTAGAGTTGACCAAGATCGCTCCTAGAAATGGACTTAGGGACGTCCAAAGTGTCCGCTCATGAGTCCAAATGCGGGCCGGGTTAGTCGCCACGGCGTCCACGATGCGGTCTTGGTGAGTGGGCAGTGTAGAGCTTATAGAGAGGCCCAGTCTCAGAGGTCCAAGCTTGGGCTCAGAGGCCCGATGATGTCCACAGTGTGGTCCACTAACTGGCCTAGGCAGGGTCCTAGCCAAGGCTTAGTGAGGTCCTGTCGTGGGCCTGTTAATATAAGGGCGGTGACGTTAAATACGAAAGGCGTCCATACCTTCCTTGTTCCGGTGGTGCACTCCAGGCTTCTTGCGCAAGAAGCGGTTCATGCGGTAGCGGCCGCCTTCTTCGAAGCGGTCGTCTCCGCTGCGATCGATGGCCGCCGTCGCAGTTGGTCCTCCATTTGCTGCGACTACCGCTGGCGCATTCATCGGTGCTGTAGGTGGCGGAGCATCGTTGACCGGGGGTGGCATGCTCGGCTGCTGCGGCGGCGCCAGGAGTGGCTTGACGCGAGCGATTCCACCGGAGGTTCTCGTCGCCCTTCGTCCGTTCTGCGGCATCTTCTAAAGCCAAACGAGTCAAATCCGTCGAAGAAGCTGCCAAGAACAGATCAGTCCAAGCTAAAGACCGGCACCCCATCCCGTATCGCACCACACGGCCTCCCCGTACTGAGTACAGTATGGGGAGGCGGAGTGGTACGGGTAGACGGAGACGTCCGGGCGTATTACGGTACGGTACGACACGTACTACGTGATATTGACAACCCTGCAGCCGTAGCGCGTATTCCGTACTGGCCGTACCCACCCTTGACACGGTAACGGTACGGCCGTAATACGATTCGGACGCCGATATTTAATCGAAAATTTGACTGAATATAATTGTGCGCAGTAAGGTTAGGTTCCTTTGTTCGGAAAGATACTGCGATTAGGGCCAACAACGGCTTTTTTTCCTGATCCTGCGCGAATCAGAGTCACAAATGTCGGGATCGACTGACGTTCGCATCAACTCACCTTATTCGAAGCCACGGACGTCGCCGGTGAGCTTTTCACTAGCGGCGGAATCGGAGAGAACGTAGCCGTCGTATGCGGCGTCTTCTCCGAGCTACCGCCATTATCTTCGTTAGGACGAACGTCCGCCATGTCGTACTGAGCGTCCGATTCGGGCGGCGCTGCATCGAAGTCGTTGTCGTCGGGCGCGGGGAACTCAGTCGGTCCGTTGTCGTCGTCGACGCTGCCGTTCTCCTTCTTGATCGCTCTGGCGGGTGCACTAAATACAATGTTGTGAGCGTAGCTACGCCAATTGGTACTTGAGCTAGGGAGTCCTTGCGGACGCCAACGGCTCCGATACGAATTTGGTGGTCAAAACTGAACCCGTAGTTCGGTACGGGACCTGTACCCGTAAATCGTAGCAGTAGGAAATCCCGGTATTTCCCGCGAGATGGGAACAGGGTTACCCCCTTGGGTCGGGACGGATAATGCTTCAGCCTGCCTATATGCCTCTCTTTATGTCACCTTAAGCCTAAGCGTCTGAGGATTCTCTGGGTTTTGGAGTGTCTGAGAGTAGGCAATCAAACAGCCTACGCTTAAGTGGACTAAACTGCAATGGGATTTTCTTGGTTTCGGGGTTTTTAAGTGGTTCAGCACCCATAGCTGATTTTTGCGTAGAGGTGACAATAGAAGAGACAAGGTGTCGTGGAAGGCAAGACATATTTTTCACTCTCAAATGCTCCTTACTTCATGTGGTCCATGGTGGCATGCCCGGAGTTCTCGATCCAGTAGCGCTTGCGGACGTGATCGAGCAGGTCAGCACAGTAGGTGCACTTGGATACCACACTAAATGTCAAGTTATAGGACGCACAAGGGAGTTTGGCAGCGTACCGGGACATGAACGAAGCGAAGTGGTCCTTATTGCGAGCGAGGATCATGGCGACGGTGGCAAACACGTAGACCGTCATCGGAAGGCTGCATTCGTCTGGCTTCATGTAGATCATCAACTAAAATCTCAGTTTCGAAATTTTTAACACTCTGCTATTCTCTTTGTGACAAAGCAAACTAAGCATGAGTTCGACCTGAGATAAAGCACTTGAGCGTCAATCTAAGAATGACTTGTGACTGTGTAAGTACAGCGCTCTCTCTCTTTCTCTCTCTGCCTTAGTCCTAAAGGCCTATGTAGTTCAAAGCGGAGCCCCAGGATCGATCAGAGCTCAAGCCTAACACAAGCATCTGCACTAAAGCATCGAACCTTTAAGAACTAAACACGGACACTAGCTGAAACTCCTTCCTGAACCCTAACGACAAGGGGAAGTATGCAGGCTTCGTAAGCCTGTTCTAAGCCAGAATACCTAAGTGTAAGCTCGGCATAAGCCCATGTGTCTACGGATTAGTGACCATACCCTGCGTACTAACGACTGTGTGTATGTGTGTAGCACTTCGGCACAAGAACTTAACAGGTGGTCTAAGTACCTGGTCTAAGCCCAAAGCTTAACTCACGACGATGAATCTGAACCTTAGCAGAAGCTTAAGAAGAATATAAGCTACGCACTTCAGCCTTCACCGAAGTGCTAAAGGCTAAGCCTGAGTCCGATCCCGAGCCAGGCATACGCATCCAGGGCTATGGTAACACATTAAGGTCCAAGCAGTTCACCGCACAGTTGACCCATCCTCTCCTCACCATATAGTTGTAGAGACGCTGCATGGAGTCGTCGTCAGTCATCATCTGCTCCTGGAAGAAGACGCGGACCACCTCGTTCGGGTCCGGGCAGGCAAACTCGGGGTCGCCGGACGGGAGGCGGCCGTCCTCGTCACGTGTCACGCGGCAGTACAGCATGCGGTTGTGGCTGGCCCACGGATCGCGGACGTCCGGCGAAGCAATGCTAAACGTGCACTGTAAAAAGCAACTGTTGAGGCCGAGCCCGGAGATGAAAGCCTTTTCCAAGCGTCAGGGCTGTGCACAGTTTTTACGGGGAACAGAACCAGGACCTGAACCCCGAGGTTTGTAGGACGAGGAGTCGAGATGGGCGTCATTTTTTCACTGCCACGGCAGGCAGGAATAGGACTAAACCCCGACTATCACGGGATCAGGACCTGGCCACTCGGGGCCTAAAATGAGGGAGCTTCCAGCAAGGTTCTCGGGCTTACCAGGTATGGCATCGTCTCCAAGGTGACTTCCAGGAATAAAATGATATGCCCTACCTTCGTGGAACGGTAATGGTCCGACAAAAAATATTTCCTGGGTACGACCTCCAGCGATGGCTTCCAGGCGTGGCTTCTAGGCAGACGGCCAGGAAGCCCTTCATGTAGAGGCTCTAAGGACTTCCAGGTATGACACCACAAAACGCGCAGGCAGAAACAGAAGCATAGACCCATAGCCAGGAAAACCTTAGTGGAATTTCGGTCACCAATGCACCAGGACGGTAGGATTTCCCGGTACTTTTCCAGAAAGGTCTCAGAAAAACGTACAATTCCATGAACACTCGCTTGTCCTCGACGGGCCACTGGTAGCCCCAGTCGAGCAGCTTTTCGCGGAGGTTCTCCTGATGACCACCGAAGAGGAGCACATTCTTCTGCGCGAAGATCGAGATTGTGTTCACGATGCGGTCGAGCATGCTCTCGGCGAGCGGTGGCGGTGGGTCCCCGTGGCGGTAAGGAATCTAGAATCGATTGCGATGAAGGGCAGACATATATCGTATTTCATCTTTCGGCTTCATTGTCCGCATCATTCAGAAGCTCCCCCCTCTAATGGATTTTCAGAAACTATCTCCGACACTGACCAGATTTTGGTCCAACTTGTGAACTGAAAGCCGAGTTCAGTTCAATTCAGTCGACTTCACAGAACTAGCCGTTTCAGTTTAGGTTTACTACGCACTGAATCAGCTCTTTGCTCAAGTGAACTGGGGAAAACTGAACGGATGTTTGAGTTAAGTTCAGTCCATTTCGCTCAACTGCCACGTTCATCGAATATGTGCTCTCCTGTCCGGGCCGTTCCTACCAATAGGTCGTTCCTACCACACCTACGGGGCAAAAGATGAAAAGCATTGTGGAATTGTGCTTTCCAGTACATTAAATGCCAAAGTAAGGGATACCAGAGTCGTCTGCATTACGCTCTGATCGCTTTAGGCCGGATACTACAATGTTTCGCCAAGTTTCGAAGCCTACAACGAGGCCCTTTTAGGGAAGAAGTGGGTAATGGAGCCAAAATGTCCTCAGTTGCACTCCATATTGACTCGAGTCATGTATAGGACATGGAAGGCAGTGGCAAAGCATACCTTTGGGAAGCAGGTCTCTTCCTTATGGTGGTCTGCCTCCTCGTGGGCAACGGAAACGGTCACTCTCGGGCTGCCGAGGCGGTCACTGCTGGTCGGCGCATTAGCCCTAAAACAGACAACTATTCATGGGATAGCTCGCGTTTGCTTTACGCTTCCTTCTTCGCATCGGCGAGCTGTCGTTCCAGCTTCCGGATCCGGGTCCTGCGGGAGTCGTTCTCCTTGCGGAGGTCGTCCACTTCACGCTGCAAGCGCTGAATCTCCCTGTGCTGGTTCCGCAGCTCTTGCGTCAGCTCGGCGGCTCTGGAAAGGGCGTTAGTTAGCCGTTGTTATGGGACAATTAGGTAATCGGGATAGGCAGACACGGGGATGTGCTGGCCACAGCTCGGCCCTTAAATGAAAGAGCCGATATCGATCCGATTCCAAAATCGAAGATCGGTTCCATGAGCGCCTATACTGAATCGAATTTTTCGCGTTCGAAACTGAACTTGAACTGAACTCGGAACTGTTCACTTCAGTAATGAACGCGCAATTTCGGTTAAACAAGAGTTCCGAATTCTCGAATTCGATTTCAAAAATTGCCGATAGATATGCTACCGCGTAAGGCAGCGTAAGGTCTGCACGATAGCCCTACCATGCAAACTGTCAATCAGAGGGTTGATATGGAATAGCCTACTGCTTAGACGTCCGTACCGTACTGTGCGTATTCTGTAACGTAGAGGTAGTCGCGGACCCCCCCCCCCCCCCCCCCCCCCCCCCCCCCCCCCCCCCCCCCCCCCCCCC
>JNEY01000780.1:51500-63767 GCA_020875895.1 Aphelenchus avenae
GGCGGCGCCTGCGGCGGGCTATTTTGATTCGCACAAAAGATTCGGAAATTCGGTCCAATTTTTGGAAACCGAATCCGAATCCGAATCCGAAGCAAAACGACCGAATTTCCGAATTTCCTAATCCGAATCCGAATCCGAATCCCCAGCCCTGCTGTGTAAGTCCGCGTGAAATTAATTGGCCATCACCGATATATAAAAATTTTCTCGAAACATTCCACTTATTGTCACTTTACGCATAGAAAACTCTATCTTGAAACAGGACTAAAGGCCTGGTGAAAACGCTCCGACCAGGACGGCATTGGAACAAGGGCTAGCTGTGCACAAGGCTGCGACAAGTGTTCGCACGCGCGTACCGTCTGTCTACTCGGTAATACTAGCGAAGTCATCATTCCCTTAAGACGTCTGTAAAATGTAAGATCCACGCACAACCATTTTGCTTGAACAACCATCGTGCTGATACAATCGGCGAAGTATCGGACGATGGGAAGGAAACGGCGAGACGCCAAGTACAACCACATTTAATTAAGAGGCGACGAGTGATGCTTGCCTTCACGACGCGCGTGAGGTCAGGTAAGACGCTACATTTTGGGCGGTGTACATTGTCCAGACGCCTTTTGTATCTCGATAGCTACCTTCATTTCCTATGCAGAGAGTCGATAAAAACCAGTGATTTCCGTTTAGTAGAAGAGTGATGGCTGACAATTGCTACACAGACCTTTTTGGAGATATGCGACGAAAGGTCGCTGTTCACTGCGCTTCGCTACGCGAAAACCTAACGTTTATCTACACATATTTATTTAGCAATAAATAATCGGAATGTATAAACGAAATGCAGGCGAGTATAGTGCTGGTGGCTAAGAAGAGGGATATGGTCCCTTGCAAAGTTGAGACGGAATGCAGGCGAATGGAATGTTGAATACCGCCCTCGAAGCACCATCTCCCAGTGCGCTTCATGACGTCGAAAGGGACTCCTTCCCCAATATTTCTCCGTCGTGGAAGGGCCGAATGTAGAACCAGCGGCTATAAGGCCGCAATGAAGGAGACGAGAAACATGTTGTTTATGTTGCGTTTACTATGCAAACTGAATCTTCCAATAAGAGTGTTCAGATTTCCTCCGATCAGCAGTCCAGAAGGTAAGCAACTGGCATCGTCAAGCCTAAGGCGGCCCCGGTTACAGGTTTATCTTGGTTTTGGCGACGACAAGCGGGAATGATATGGCCCACGGAGGGAACATGCCCGCTACACGTTCTGAAGCATGTAGGTCATCATTCTGAGACACGCGTTTGTGACAAAAAAAAATTTTTTAGGAAACACGAAGATAAGTACAGACCTCCCAGTTCGCTCCTATCTCGAAGTTCATTCTTTGGCTTAGCGAGGCATAACAATACGCCACGTATATTAGGCATACCAAGCGGTGTCGTGCCCAGAGTTTGGACTTTAACCTGAACCTCAACGTAAGCTTGAAGCAAGACCTCAACCTCAACCCCAAAGTTGAGGTTGAGGTTGAAGTTTGAGAGATTTTAATGATTTATCAGTAAATTTACAGCTATAAGCGAGGTTGAGGTTGTGGTTTTTGGGTTAAAGCTGAAGTTTTTCCCGATTTGAGTTGAGGTTGAGCTCCAGATTAAAGTTTGCTGGGGTCGAGGTTGAGGTTGAAGTTTTTTCTTGGAATCTGGCAACCCTGGTCGTGACGTTTTGCCGTATTCATGACCAGCGACATGCCCGCTTCAGTGTGTACCTTGCTCATCCAACGGCAGTGATCAGGATCGTTACCTAAGTAGGGCATCTTTTATAGAAACTATGCGGTCATAGCATGGCCGAAGCACGATCTTAAGGCATTTTTCTGCAAGAAACCGCATACCGTCTAGACGTACCAGACGTCAGAGGCCACGTACGAGGTCATTTGCTTCGCGGAAGTAGTGAATTAGCAACATCGCCGACTGTTTCCGCTTAAAACTCTGCGCTAAACTATTTAATATTTATCGGGCCATTAGTGGTAGACTGGTACCCGTTCCGTAACGACTTTTGCGCCCTGCGCTAATGGCAAGCACGCGCAAATAAATGGAACACAGTTCGTCCCATATATGGCGCGGCGAAAGCGTTGAAATGTTCAGTATCAACGAACCGAATGGTGGCGTACCGCGACATAGTTTGCACCTGCTACGAGATTCCATTCTTAATGGTGCATATTTCCGTTTTTGTATTTCTTTTGCATTTGCGCCGCAATAATAGCAAGTTTTCTACGGCCTTCTTTGAGATCTACCTGCTGCGAAGTGGCGTTCAGTATTTCGCGTACTTGACCGTAAGTCGTGTGTTCTACATAGAAGTTCACGTTAAACTGCTTAAAAGGGCAGAATTCTGGCATGTAGAACGAATACAAAAGGGGCCAAGTCAACTTTCACTACCGTATTTCCTCGTATAGTTCCACCTTTCCACCTTTCACAAATTTTCTAAAGCCCTTTAGGGTAAGCGGTTGTCAAAACCGAGCCCTGGATTCGATAGAAGACGATAAAACACGAATTCCCAGATCCAGGAATATTCATTAGTCGGTATTCATTTTAGGGCCTAACTTGGCGATTTCCGTTCTTGTCGGAGCTCGGCGAATTTAAAGGCATAAGCTATCACTTTTGCATTATGTTCCTGCTGTTCACCGACGCGGCTATCGCCTTCAATCGATTCACTGCTATTCGCTTTAGCATGCACCACAACCAAGTTCGTTTTCGACTCTTGCTGGTGTTCACTTATCGAGCGTTTAGATTTGGTCCGGGCATGGATTTCGTGGTATTCTAGCGGTCGTAGTGATTTTATCGCTAGTATCGACCGGCTTCAGAACACTGGAAGCCACTAACGGACTTCAGAAGGTAAGCGAGATCGCGAGACGGAATTGGCCGAGACTTTCGTTGACGCTTTGTCAAAATGGAAGCTCGTTGTAGCAAAGCAAAAGCCTTTGAGCACAATGCTTATCGCTAAAGAAGCACATAAAAAATACAACTTTTTAGCTGAACCTTATTGTCGTGACTGTCATGAGTCTCACCTCGTTCTCGCTTAGCGTAGCCGTGGAAGCCTGGACTCTCACTTTTTTCTACATGCTTGGCGTCGCGCAGAAGAGCAAGCACCGAGAGGATCTTCATTTGCTGTGTAAGCTAATGTCGTAGGGAGAGCAAAGGAGGGAGGGGGCCATGTCAAATAAAATTTTCGACGAATTTTACCAGGATAACCCAAAAATTGCTCGGGCTGCGCCGTTTTAGATGCAACATATTAAACTCACTAGTTTAGTCCAGTAAAAAGGAATAAAATTCGACATCCTAGAAAACTACCAAAGGGGATCAAGGCATATTCGGCTTCCGACGATGGCCGTCGTCGAAAATCTGAGGTCGGCTCGTTAAGTCACTGATGCGTGCTTTCCGAAAGGCTCTAAGCCGTGAGAATGTTGGCATTTAGTTTACGCAGTCACCAACGAAGGCCTACAAATTTGCGTAATGGTCGGGTACATCCTCTCGGCGTTCGGCATGCGCGATTCCGTTGTGCTGATAGCCGCCGAGACCTACGTGAACTACACGCGATACGTTCAGTGGTTCGCTTGCGCGGTCTTCTTACTCGTAAGCAGGTATATTTAGCGAATCCCCCTCGGTAGCCAGTTCGTACATTTCAGTAGATCACTCCGACGACGGTACGTCATGTTCTACGGATTTCGAAAGGCAAGAGAACACAGCGACGTCAACTGGGCAGTTCAACGGCTGCAAGCGGCGTCGACTAGTTAGCATGCTGAAAACACGGTTCGTTCGGCTTCGGTATTGAAACTCCACGCCGTTTTCCGTTCTGTTCTACCTCGCCGCGTGCCGTTTTCCGCGCGTCGTATTTTCAAATACATACGATACTTTATCATACGGCTTCGTAAACCATCACGAAATAATATGGTCTCTGGAAGAAGCGATGGAACGGCACCAAACCATAGCGTTCAGTAGCTGCCCGTTAGGCTCGTTGGCGATGGCGACTTTTTCCGTTAAGACAGCGTTTGTGTGCAAATTCCATGATATCTTACTGAACATAACGCTCAGTTCTTCTAGTAATGCCAAGCCTTTCGCATACTAAATTCGGCGAGTGCATTAGCTAAACTAGCGCAACCGGCGGTTACGGCCTCGCATGGCAGGGCCGTAGCCAGGATTTTCGGATTAGGTTAGGCTTTAATGACCTAAATCTTCCTCTGAAAAATTCGAAGTTTTAGCTATTTTTAGCTCCCAGCTGTCGGAGATCACTAAGTTTGGTAATTTTATTATTGACCGGTTCCACCTGCTCCGTCAAAACCAGCTGCCGTTAGAACCGGATCAAACCCCTAACAGCCTATAGTGTACGTGGTATGCTTTGTGTATGAGAAACATGACTTGTACACGAAGCTTATGGCATATTAGAGACCCAGAAGCTTTCACAGGCTCTGTTTCGATGCTTAACGTTCACAAAAGTTTAACATACTTGTACTTGGCAATCGATCTGGAATATTGACCGAATTTTTCATTCTTGAACCGAGGTGCTTACTATGCGAAGAGCCAGCTTCAGGCGAAAATAACCACTTCGTTTTTCTGGTGGATTTATTGCTGTTCGTTGACGATGATGTCGTGTCCTCGATGACGTCCATTGCCAAGCGTCGTGCATCGGTGACGTCTGTCGCAACGAGCAGGAAGCCGAGAAACTCGTCATGCTTCTAAGCTAGGCCGGGATGTTTGCACGCGTCGTTACGGCAGAATGTATTGTGGAAAATGGAAGTGTCCTCGTTTTGTATCGTTCGTTAAGCATGGAACTGAGAGAGAGAGAGAAGCACATACGCTTACCTACACGCACTGATTTTCGAGGTATCTCGACATACTGATAGAAAACATATAAAGTCACGGTATTTGGACGCAAAATACGAGTGCAATTTACATGTTAGGTAACAGTCACGACATGCTGGAAGCGGAACTTAGCTTGTGCCCACCAACTATAGGCAACTTACACCCCATGGAGAGAACATCGAAAATAGCTTTGACGCTGGAACCACGTGGCTGTTCATTTCGTGCTGAGCCGAGTGCGCAATTCTCGTTCCGCTGTTGAAAATGTTTTGCACATAGTTTTTGCTACGTGCCAGCCATTGTTTACTGAAAAAAGTGTGCAAGTCTAAATGCCAACCATTCACCGAGACCACGTTCGCTGTCGTGACCGCTGCCAATCGTGGAAGTGCTTTGCGTATAAACTGCGGGTCTTTATTTCGTCAAAACATGTGTCGAGATATCGGTAGCTGTGCCAGGGTTGCACCTGCATTGAGTTTTCAGGTGATTTTTGGGTCTTATTTCAGTTTCAGAGTCAAGAAATAGTTCAGTTTAAGTGCCACTTTGGCCTGCCGCTAGGACCATCACATAAAATTTTTCGCAGGAGTCGCCAAAACTTTTGCCAAAAATTGCTCGGTACTGCTCGCGGCTTGCATTTCTTTTACAAAATGTGTTCTGATTAGGATCGCCTTTAATGCCCGTCCAGAGCACAATTCCTGTAGGGACGAGAAAACTGTTCATTTTTCAGGTTCAGTTTCAGGATTATTAAACCAACCGAATGGACGCATACCGCGCCATAGTTTGCACCTGCTACGAGCTTCCGTTCTTAGTTGTCCACGTTTCCGTTTTCGCCTGTCTTTTGAACTTGCGCTGCAAAGGCAGCAAGTTTTCAAGCGCCTTCTTCGATTTCTACCTGCTGCGGAGCGGTGTCCAGTACTTTGCCTATTTGATCGTAAGTGGGGACCGTACAGACGTTATGTGAAGCTCACAAGGCACTCCACCCAGTGCTTGTGATCATTTGTCCGACGATCTCCTGCCCCGCCCGTGAACCCAACATTATTATGGGCACCCCCATGAAGGTTCTCTTCGAACGGGTGCTGAGTTAGACAGGGGGAGCATTGGAAGCAAAACTGGGGCGATGGCGTTGGTATCATTGCTACATCGAGAAACGTAGAAGAATCCGATAAAAGGATGCTTTGCCGGCGCTAAGGGAAGTCAACGCTGGATTTCGGTGCCTGGCTCGGTATAAGCCTCCAGCATTCGCAACAGACTCAAGCATCGTTGAGCGAGCTTACATCACCGTACTGTTGCATAATCGCCAAGTCCGCATCATTGGGAGCAACGTGTGCTAGCAATTCAGTATTGCCTTTAGGGCCTCACATGGCGATTTCCTTTCTTATCGGAACTCGGAGAGGCTAAGGGCATCGGCTATCATTTTTGCATTATGTTCCTGCTGTTCACCGACACGGCCATCGCCTTCAATCGGTTCACCGCTATTCGCTTTAGCATGCAGCACAACAAGGTCCGTTTTTGGCATTTCCTTACTTTCATTTATTTAACGTTTAGATATGGTCTGCGCGTGGGTTTAGCGCCATTCTAGCGGTTGTTATATTTTTATCGCTGGCGTCTACCGGCTTTAGGACGCTGGAAGCCACTAACGGACTGCAGAAGGTTAGCGCCGGCAGCTAGAAGTTGGGCGAGCATGTTTGGGGGCATTCGCAAAAGCAGAGTTTAACAAGCCTCATTACAAGCCCAATCAGGTACGAAGGATAGGCCCGGGAAGCAACCCTGGGCAATGGGCCATCCATTGGAGGCTCGTTCGAGCCAAAAGGACCGTCAATTAGCAGTACAAAATTTCAGCTGAATCTTGTTGTCGTCACGGTCATGAGTCTCTCGTCATTTTCGCTCAGCGTCGCCTTAGAAGCGTGGACTCTCAGCTTTTTCTACCTGCTCGGCCGTGCGCAGAAGAGCAAGCACCGCGAGGACCTTCACTTGCTGTGTAGAGTCTTCACAAACAGCTTCCAAGCAACAAATCGTTTGGTCTTTAGTGTACGCAACCACCAATGAAGCCCTCCAAATCTGCGTGATGGTCGGGTATATCTTGGATGCTTTGAACATGCGCGACTGTATCGTGCTTATAGCCGCAGAGGCCTACGTAAACTATACGCGATACGTTCAGTGGTTCGCGTGCGCCGTCTTCTTGCTTGTGAGCAGGTGCGGTTTCTTGTCCCGCTCTCTGTTTACCACACCTTTGGTTCAGCAGATCACTTCGAGGACGGTACGTTACGTTCTATGGCCTTCGACAGGCAAGATAGCACACCGATGTCACTTGGCCAGTGCGACGGCTTCATGCGGCGTTGACCATTTAACATTTTGAAAGTATGGTATTCGTTAGGCTATGGCCCGTAGCTTGTGCCATTTCCGTTTGTACTGTCTCCTCTCGTTCCTATGCTCAAAAACGTGCCTTCCCACGGAAAACAGTACGGGGCGACTATAAAGGAAAACCCGTTTTGTTTGGACCAACACAGCGTTATTTAAGTGGCCTGAAAGTGTTTCGCTCACTGGCTCATTAAGCCAGCGTCGTCGCTAACGTTGTCAAGTTCTCAATGAAGATCACGCTCAGTTATTCTCGCAGTGTTATATGACTTCATGATAAACTCGGATTGCATTAGGCAAACCAGCGTAAGCTTCGCGGCTTACCTATCGAATGCACCCAATTTTTATATGCCCACAGCACGACAGCCAAAGGCTTTCAGCGGCCGATGAACTTCCCAAAATGCTTTCCCGTCCATTAGGATTCTTTCGCGTAGAACTCTTCCCATAAAATGCTGAAGATTACAAGCTTAATGCTTCGTGCTCACTTACGTGGGAAAAATCGGAAATCGTAGCCGAATGCTTTTTTTGCATTCTTTGAGCGGGCCGTTTTCTTCTGGAGAAAGCGACCGGAATACAGCTTGTCCGAGGAATTTTTGACTCGTCTTGTACGGTCTGAAGCCGGTATATAAACGGGTTCAATCAGTCGAGAGCTGCTCTTTAATTGTCAAATCTGCAGCCTTAGACTCATTGTTATTTGCTGAAGTCGTCATCGATGCCTTCCGCTGGCAAGCGCCGCGCGTTGGAGACGTCTCAGTCACCGGCCAAGAAACCGAGAATCTCTGGCATGCGTCTCGGCAACGAGAACTTCGTCGACATTTTCGCTTGGCTCGACCGCAGCTCCCTCGACTCGTCGCTGCTCGTTTGCGCTCGCTTTAAGGGAATCATCAGAGAGCATCTCAATGGGTGTTGCCTTCGTATGTTGGATACCCCGACGCTGGCGAGGGATTCCGAGAACAATATGTAATGCTGCATTTTCTCTGCCGTGAGGCCTTCTTTAATAGAGACCGTCCCTCCTAGTAGAGGCACCGGTTAGTGGTTTATATTTCAACTGCTCTCCTGCCCTCTCCTAGGAGAGCAGCTGAAAAAGGGCCTGGCCTTGTATAGAATAGAGATCGGCACGAGGACCCCGTGCCAAACCCCGTACGGTTACGGCCCGTACCTTGGTACGGTGCCGAACTCTAGTATAGAAGAACCTCCCCCTTGAAGAAGAAGGTGCGCTAAGGTAATATTTTCGCCGGGAAGTATAATGGTTTGGAGCCAATTTTTGCATCCTATTTTTTGCATCTATTCTGCCTCTTAGCGTTTTTAGCTTAGTTCTGGCTTTTCGTGACCGCCAGCCCGAGGCTGGTAGTTAACTGAACCGTAGCCCCTCCAATAGTACAAGAATAATCGTGCTGCTGAGTCAGCGTTGCTTGCATTTTAGGGAGTTCATTGCTATTATCGAGGAAGCATTTTTGCCACCACGACGGAGAATCGAAATTCGAAGAGCCAATGAAGCGGAAGCTCTTAAAGATCTGCTAAATGCATGTCAAAACGCTGCGGTGGAGTCGTTATACCTCAGTGACGCGTCCGAGATCGGCGTCGAATTCCTCAGTTGCATCACAAAGCTAGCGTCCGGTTTTACCGTCGGTCGTGTATATCTGGAGAACCGACGCCTCGCCGATGGCGTGCCTAACGGAGCTCTACTGGAAGCCGTCTCTGCTCTTAAGGGAGTGCGCGCGCTTTCCTATGTCCCTGCGACGCGGTGGAAGGACGAGAACATCACAGTCGCCCGTCACTGCGCGCAAGAGGGCATCAGCCTGATACTCTCCGGCGATACGCTTCTCGCGGACGATGACGTCCTGCAGTTGTTTTTTGACGAGCACAACCGAAACCTCGATGTCGTAACGCAGTCGTCGAGGTTCAGCACGAACTTGTTCAAGCGCCTCATTCATGTAAGACATCGTAGTTCTTGCCGAATTCTCCAAACTTTCCTAAACATGCCCATCTCGTTTAGTCCCTCGCCCAGTGGCGTAAATTTGACCCGGTCAGGGGGTGCGCCATGGTAAGGGGGGACCCACACCTATTTTTTCGGCGCCGGCCTTCGGCCGGCGCCGAAAATAGGCCTTTGGTAGTAGTTTGGTAGTAGCGACCCCCCCCCCCCCCAATGTACGCCACTGCCCTCGCCCGTCTAAACGACCCCCCCCCCCCGACCCGCTCTCTAATTTTACCACCGTTTTTCTAAACGAGCCACCGCCTGTGTTTATTCCATGGTCAAGCTAAAGGCCCGTGATTCTTTATATAACCAGTGCAACGATAAAACAAGAATGCGTAGGGGCATCAATAGTCATATTGGCGAGAAGTTCTCGGTGGACTCGGTCATTTGGACCGATTCGTGTCCGATTCCAAAAACACCGAGTCCCGATTCGGATAGCTACCCAGGACTAGCGAGTACTGGCGTTCTTATGCGAACTAAAAATTATCAAATTTTTTGACTATCCAAAATTTGGGTATTTGAATTTGAAAGAGGAAAAATCATTCTAAGTGCATTTAGGAAGCTGAAAAACGTGTTCCTGGCGAAGGCCATCGCCTGCTCCTGTTGGGCGGATTGCCTCCGCAGGACACGACGGAAGCCGACATCTACTTCAGGTCTCAGGCCGGTAGCACTTTGTCGTATGCAGGCGCGTCCTGGCATGCTGCATTGTGGGCAAATCTCCCCGTTGGTTCTCCGTACAATTTAAGAATCAACTTGACGCAATAAATGTGGACGTCGTCAATTCCATTCTCCTTGTTTAGAATGAATGTGCACGAATGTTGTTTCAGTTCAGAGGCATAAACCGAACATAATGATGGAATGGAATGTGAAACGTTTTGTGACGTGACATCCAGTTGAAGGTATATAGTAGAGATCGGCGCTAGGACCCCGTGCCAAACGCGTACCCGTGGTGACGCCACTTGTGCCGTACCCCGTACCCGTGGTGGGTAAAAAATTGACAAGCCGTATACACTAACACGGCACAAAACACGGCCCGTAGTACGGCTTGGCCCGTGTAATACGGCTTTTTTCGAGGCCGTGCCGTATTATACGGGTACGGGTACGGATTTGGCCCGTACCTTGGTACGGGCGCCGAACTCTAGTATATATGTATAAGGTCTATATGCTTATGCTTCGAGCCGACGGCATTTTTTGCTATTTTTGTAATGTACTTGCTCAAATTTAGACCTGTAGGCATGTTTCAGTAAGCTCCGTTCATTGAAAAGACAGGTGCTGCAGTATCTGGCATAAGGTGAGTAGCTGCTGCACCCAAACGTCTATTTAGACGGAAACAGCGCGGCTGTCGCTTTTACAGAGCTCGTACAGCCGTTCGTTGGGTTCGGTATGATTAACGTCTTAAGTATCGGTACCCAGGCGGGTAGCCAGCGGACCCGTGCCCCCCTCCCTCCGTCGGTCCCCTTCGGCGGGTCCTATAGTGAAAATTTCCCAAACCCCCTTGCCTCCCCCTAAAAAGTTGCTCATCTCGGTCTATGTCTATGACGTGCGATACTTCCAGCTCTTCTCAGCGAATCGCTGTTTGCTTGTTGGGTGGCTTTAGGTACATCTGACGTCAGTTATTCCACAGCTACAGACCGCCGTCCATGCGGCATAACACTCATTGTGTAGTTGCGGAAAGCTTCAGTTGCGGCGGCGTGCGAGAGTCTCACCTAAGCCGCCGATTCTTGGAAGCGGCGCATAATTGCACGCCCAACAGGGGTTTTAATCGACTTCTGGAACTATAAACTTTTGCACCGAATATGCTCAGCAAAGCAGGCGGAAGCCCGAGCTAGATCTTTCCGTTCTTCGGTTCCGCGTTAGGCTCCGTTTGGTGCTCACAGCGGAGGTTTTGTATTAAGCAGCAGGTGATCGAATGAAATAGTTAATAGCTTTCAGAGATCTCTGACGGAATCTACGGACGGCTGAGAATAAAGGCAGTGAGCGGGTGGTAAGTTTCTAGCCGTTATCCGACTAGGAAATCGGGAATCCTATATGCCAATCTGAAACCAAGTAATTAAACCGCACGATGCAGTAGAGACCCAGCGCACGCGCGATCTTTGATGCGCCACGCATTCTTGTGTTGAGTTCGAATCGGACGGTCGCGCTCTTGTAGACCACCCAGACCAGAATCCCCGAAAACCATTTATAATTGCCTAGAAGGCTGCACCTGAATCAATTTTTGGAAGCCTGAAACCTGAACCGGATATCCATCTGTAGCCTGAAACCTGAGACGTGAACCTGAGCTTAGCGTCGGGACAATAACAGGAACCTGAAAAACCTGAAATTTGCTCCAAAGCCTGAAACCTGACCGGGAAAACTACCCGAAACCTGAATTCTGGTGCAGCCTTGCTTGCCTAGTGATTGTACTAACGCACGCCGACTGCGTCTTGGCAGAAAATATTCCTCTGACCACTGGTTGTCACTGGAAGCCCCGGACTGGAGATGTAACACGTTGCTTTAACCGACAGGCTATTTGATTAAAAAAATAGTTAGTCGAAGAACCCGTTTATTGTCTGCAGGAAGTGGATGTTCCATCAGCTGTCAGATTGTCAATGCATGATCCTAGCTAAACTCCAGGACGCTCGAAAGAGACGTTCACTTGAGCGTTCTTGGATGCTTCACTCACAACGGGCTCGCATTAAGCCTCAATGCGAGACACTGTCGCGCTGTGCGCATTCCTTGTCTTCTGCTTTTGGGTGACTTCGTACTTCTTGGACCGGATGTCAAAAGGTCAAGAATAAGAAGTGTTTCAGAGCCTAACTTAGTGTCACAGAGATTTCGCGTTCTTCACTAAAATATAAAATTCTTGCATCGAAAAGACAGGGGCACAAATTTGCTGGGTTCGTCTCATGGTACTCCAGCGACTTCATGTTCTTTACTTTAGTCTTCTTACACCCCTTTCCACACACTGGCCACCGAGTAGAATACAATAAGCGTCGCTACTAGACCACCCTTGTTTGTGCAGAGGTGAGAAACAACAGTCGCCTATTCTCTTGATTTCCTTTGTTTCCATTATGGTTAGCCTACGAGTAGACTTCATTTATTAGCTTCAAGTGATTCCTTCTTTGCTACAAATGATGC
>JNEY01000781.1:0-10030 GCA_020875895.1 Aphelenchus avenae
GATGTAATAAAATTAATTCAATAATCGCATTACTGACACTGAAAAAAAGATGTTCACGTAAGGATACTAAGCTCTTGAAATAATGCACTAAATATGGGCTACATACAGCAGACATTCCGCCAGTTCTGAAATGGCACTGCCACCACTTCGCTTAAACGCATAAATCACGCAGAAACGACGTGAAAAAAGGAGCTCAAGCGGCCGCGGACGGCGTGATAGCTCCCACCCGCTGCGTCGCGGACTGCGTCTGACGAAACGGAAAGGTCGTCGTGCCGCGAGTGCCGCACTGCGCTGCATGTCACAGTGGACCCGCTGACAGCGGGAGAGCCGCTCCGCTGCGTCGAGCGGAGTGGACCGTCGCGAGTGGCTCGGAAAGTGGAAGTTAGTGACTCACTCGCTCGGACTCGCCCTGGAGCCGGCTCGGTTTCCGCAGTGCGGCGTGAAAACATTTGCAAAACGCACCGTCCGAGCGGCAGGTGGAAATCCGAGCGGGTAGAGTGGATTGCTATTGCTATTCGGGAAACAAACATCGGCTGGGCGGATAAAATTACGCGTAAACTACGGGATGAGTAAGTGACCGGCCGCGGCAGCACAATGCGGGAAATGAGCAGACGGGAAGCAGGCATGGAGCATGGAGTAATTTTTGTCCCTGTACGTCCACATTTAGGGAAACAGGCATGGAGTAATTGTGGTCCTAATGCGTCCATGCGTAATGTCCATCTGGTCATGGACAACTTCGCCAGAAGCTGACGTTCCCCGAATTGTCCCCGTTTTGCGAAAGGCTTAATGTTATACCAAACAAAAATAAACTGGACAAGCAAAATTAGCCTCGTATGACGCTACTCCGTACCATCTCGTGCCAGCGATCGTGAGCCGCTACCTCTCTAATGTGACCCTCCCGGTTGAGCTTCTTCTGCCAGTAATGTTTTGCTAAACATGAACGTTTTCCGACACAACAGGACGAAAGCACGAAGGAGGGCGGAAAACGAACGGAATAAACAGGCGTGCAGGAAAGACGCTCCTTGGACTTGATTAGCATAAGCGAATGCAAGGACAGGCTCGTTCGGTGAACGTTGGAATCCTTTGTCCATTAGCGACGGCCGATGGACAAAGAGGCCAGCGAACGGTTCGAGTCTGGACAGTGGACTTTTCTGTAAGGGGGAAAGGAAATTACGGCATAAAATAAAACAAGAAATAAAATTCAAAAGAAAACATAGGGAAATAGGGAACGGAGTTAAATATTCGACGTCGAAGCGCCCGTCTTCCATCAACCAACTTAACAAAAACGTTTGTCCACTGCCATCGGCATGGCAACAAGTCCTCCAGGAGGACCCAAAAGCGGCATCGCTTATCCACTTAGTCGCGCCCCGCACAACGAACAACTCCCGCGGGAACCACCGGACAAAACATGTCCAGTGGACAACGCTGTCGCAAAAGCACGCTTGTCCATGTCAGACTGCACGGGGAAGTGGCACAAGTGTTTTATTACTTCCCAGGGGTGCGCAAAACTTGCGCACACGTCAACTTGCGCAGGGCACTAACTTGCGCAGAATCAGCTTGCGCACTCGAGTCTCCTAGAGGAATTTGCAAGTGTCCAGCTGGTTGTCCATTTTCTCGCGCCAGGCTGTGCTTGACTTGTCCACTCCGCTGCTAGTCGTCCAAAGATTTCCTGTCCACTTTGTTCGCGGCATTTAATCGCTCTTTTCTCTTCGAGGCGGTCCGCCTTTGGCACAACTCGCGCGTTTATTGCCGAAATTGGCGGCTGTCCAGCGCCTCTCGTGGACATGCGCGCTGGACAAACATCGGAATGAATTCCCGCTTGGCGCGCCGGGTTTTCATTAAAAATATGTCCAGTGGGACGTGGCGCAACGGCAATAAGTTGCCTGAGGCGACGTCGGTTGTCCACTCGGGCAGTGGAAAGTCTCGGACAGCTTCTAAGCCTGTTTTGGGCAATCACTGCAGACAAGTGGAAACTAGAGAGGCGCAAAAAAGAAAACAGAGGGAAAAGTGCTTGGAGTCGAGAGGCATCTACTGTTCGAAACGCTATGTGACCACCATATCTGGAAGCATCGACTACCAAGTCAAAAGTAAATTGCCCCAAAAAGTGTTCCAATTTGACGCATTTTAAACTTAGCTTTTAAGAAATTTTCAAAGCTTTGCATAACGCAAGTAGACATAATTAATGTTGAGCTAAAAATGCGTTCACCTGTAAAAGCTATTTTACTTTCATAATTTTTAGATAGTTTTCAAATGTTAAAAACTCGCATTTTACCCGTATTTCAGATAAGTTTTCAGAATTATTTGTTGTATTTTCTTTATTCGTGCGAACTCATTTATTCATCCCCTTTTGAAATTAAGCGAACTAAATAAGGTAAAATTTGAAAAAAGACGACTTATTTGAATCCAGGATTCAGTTACATCCTGTGTCAGCCTCATCCAGGAGCAGGAACCAATATGGTTTCACTTCGTGTTCCCTCCGATAGCTAACAACAAGCACTAAATAAGGGCGTTAGCCGTCCTAAGGAGGTCCGCTTTTAGGACCGCAAATGGGATTGCCGGGGCCGCCGCGGCGGCGTCGATGCGCAAAAAGGCAACCGGCAATTTTCTTCTCGCCAATGCGCGCCGCTGGGGCGAAATAATAACAGAGGCGTGCCGGACGCTTGCGGGCCGAAGACCTCCGCGAAGATGCGGCGCGGAGAAAGGCGAACGTGGGAACTTTCGCGGCGCAGCGCGCTGAACTATACGAGCAAAAACGGCTGCGCGAAAGAACGCTTGGAAAACGGCACAGATTACAGAGAGAGGTGCGAACGAGTTCGCGAACAAAGACCTCCTGGTGAAAGACACGTGTAATTAGAGGGTAGAGGTAAGACGTTGCAATGCGGAACTGGGGATGGAGGGTGCTAAGAGCTTCGACCGCCTCTTCGAAGAGAAAGAGTCGATGACAAAGGCTCGATAGAAATGTTTGCTGGACCGCATATTCGATACATATTAGAGATAGGGGATGGCCATCCGTACCGTATGCCGTACCGTACTGGACCCTCCCCCCGGAGCGTACCCGTACACGTATTATGCGGGTACGGGTACGGCCCGTAATACGGTACGGGTCCCTATCTCTAATACATATGTTTATGGCCAACGCATTTGCAGAGCGAAAGTCGAAGTCACGAACTAACACATGCAAAACTCATCAGCAAATCCGACGTGCGAAAGTCGTCGGGAGCGCCGGGAGCATCACTAACGTTTCCTTAAAAGGAAAGGAGTACTGGCCGTGGGACGGGTATGGGACGCCCCGAGAGATCCAATCTTGCAGCGCCGACCGACCAATTAACGCGAGCCTTACAGCGAAGAAGGAATGGAATTTAGGCGGGTGGCGTTCAGACGAAAACAGTACAACGCGCCGTGGAGGGGAGTTTTTTTCAGGAAAGCGGCCCGTTCCTTAAGCTGCCGTACGGGAAAAACATGGATCGTAGCCACATATTTTCAAGGATTCCTTGATAGGACCATTATATAATCAATCAAGAAAATGCGTGTCGAGCACAACGACCCAGCCCTAAAGCGTTCTGTTACATGGAACACTGTTTAGGCCTGTTTAAAAACTCACTTCTAGCTCTACGCACAGACAGCGATCTGCAATATTTCAATGGCGCTTATTTCGGGAACCACCGGAGGGGACACACTAAGCCGTCAAAGTCAGTCTTTGACCTTTTGAAGAATCTCAAGGCACCCGGTACGAGTTCCGTATGGGGGCAACGGTTTCTGTACAGGAGAAGCCCATAGAAATATTTAAGGAAACTTGTACGCTGACCCCAATACTGAATCTGTACCGACACACCGAAAAGTGGCGAGAACTCCTGTGTCCCTAGCTGTCTATAGCCACCATTCAACATACCACAGTTCCTACACAGAGGTTCTGCTTTAACATGAGAGAGAACCCAATCGGGTGGCAAGCAGAGTACCATCAAGCGCAGATCCTCACGTTTGACGCCAGAGAAGCCCGCAGGAAAGGAACGTAAAAGTCAAAGAGAGATTCCTTTAGGACAGTCGGCTTCAGGGGGCAGGTGAATGCAGAGAAAAACCGAAAAAAAACCTGAAAGCCGTTTGACATTCCCATGCATCCCTGCTGTCACCACTCACTATCACCGACGGAGATCAGGCGCATCAGTCTTTGACCCGTGGAGCGACGAAGGGGCATAAGGGCCGTCATAAAGCTACGCCGCTGGAAACCGTAGATGCCACAGAGGCCGTCATAAAGCCACACCGCTCAAAAACTTTAGCGATGTTCACTTCGAATCGAAGCCGACAAAAAGCATGCGATCGAACCCACTCCACCGGGAAGCGATATTACAAAGTGTATAGCGCCAACATCACCTTGTTGGCCACTAGCGGCGCCGCCGCTGCTGCTGCAACAGCTGGAGCGGCCCTTGAGCCACTCACTACGGGACGGATAAAAATGATCCGCTTGCTGCCGCGAACACGGTGCTCATCGCGGCGGTGGCGGCGGAAGGTGGGAATAAGCGGCCACATGATGGGGCAGAAAACGGCTCTCTTCCCCGCTGAGGACCGGAGACAAGAGCGGTGGCGGCAGTTGTCCCCCATCCGAAAGGGCCTCAAAACGATCGCCGCCGCTCTCAAGCGATCCGGCGATGGACGGCGAAAAAAACGACGTCGTCGGTGATCGCATAGGATAAAGTGTTACAGCCAAGGTGGGGAATGGACGGTTGCGAGAGGTGTCCATGTCCGACTAGCTGGCAGTCGCCGGAAGGCCGGAAGATGGGAATGAGTGTCCCCAATTACCTAGCGGTGGGACGAGAACAAGAGCTCGGACAAAGGTACCCATGAGCCTCTAAATCAGACATCCGAGATTCGGACAATGACACAGCTTCAGAGTCATTAAAAATCAAACTGATGAACTTATGAATCATGCTCGTATTAAAATAAAAAAGGCAGTGTCGATAATAAACGAACCGAGGATGCCAGCGAGACCCGTACAAGGCCCACAACCCTGTCTTACCAGCCCGTCCGAATGCCTAGTGGAAATCCTCAGCAAACCTGATGGGAGACGCTTACCCGCGCAACTGGCGGCGATAAGCCAGCAATGATAGGGCGAACTTAAGGAAAAAGGATAAGTATAGACAAAGCCATGCCGCTCGGTTGAACAAATTCCTCGACTAAAGAGCAGTCAAACCGCTTGGCCACTCGTTAGTCCGTGAATCATGGACGTTCCCAAATGATATTAGCAGCTATGGGATGACCGATTTGGACAGGAGCATGACACATCATTTCCCACACCGTTTTTTGGCCCTGCAGGATGGGAACCGGATAGTATGTGAAGGCTGACCGCCGATACTCTCGATCAGTCGCAGCCGCAATGAGCGCTATGGCTGTGTTCGAGGAGCGTCAGGATGCTGCAAATGGGGAGCCGCTGGAGAGCGACTTGCGTCGGAAGGTAACTTTCTTATTCTGAGTACACGAAGAGCTGCTGTTTTAAGCCCTTGTTCTACACGCGCACAAAGATCGCACTCGGCACTTGCGTGGCTTTGAGCCTTCTGCTAGTCGCTCTGGTCGTCTACACGTCTCTCCCATCGGAACCAGCAAAATTCGGCTGCACTCGTGGCTCGTGGCATTCGAGCGACCACCCTCGTTCTTTAACGGCCCACCATGGCGGTCTATGCTACGATGTAGGTTTTTTTCGGTGTCTGATTATAGCTTTGTCAACCCGATGCAGATCATCAACCGCAACGTGACGCTGGATGAAGCACGCATGCATTGCACCATCCTGCGTAACGGCAAACTTGTCGCGATCCGCAGCTACAAGGAAGAGGAGTTCTTGGAAAAACGTAGGTTCCGTTCAGTTCTAACAGCCCAGTTCTCGATGAGACCATTCTGGGTTTTTGCTTTGGTTAGCACACGCGCCGTTAGAGTTATACATAGCTCCCACCTAACGGTCAAAAGCCCGCCCCTACCGCCGACACCTACGAACAATTATCAGCGACTCTCTCAAGCTTTTGCGAGCCCATAGATTTCAGACCGACCTGTAACGCACATAGAAAGGCGTTGATTCATGTGACCAAGTGGGACTGACTGTCTGGGTCCCGTCCGAGTACCGGTACGCCCGACACAATGCGCCCACTTACGGCTTCGTGTGGAGCTTAGTAAACGACTATGCGTTTCTACGAATTGTTTTACTCCACCTAAAACCCACGATCGCTAAGAGGCAAAAAGGACGCTGAAAAAAAATCGCTTAGACGAGGCCTGACTGGCCCTTCTCGCAGACGGACTATGAGCCGCAACGCTCAGATCGGTGCCAAACAGATCTGTCATATATAATCGCGCAGACCCACTTGAAGTTTTCCAGTACTCGTCAACACAACGTGCACGCCATGGCTCGACTTCAGCTACATTCCGCGCGAGCACGTTCTGAAATGGGCCGATGGAACTCCGGTCAACTACAATGCAATAGCGCCGTACTCTTCGCATGCGGCACCTACACCGACCTCGTGCTTTCACTTCGACAGCAACCTTCGTTATACATGGCGTCCGACGCCCTGTAGCGCTCGTCACTGTGCGGTCTGCGTCTCGCCCCTCGTGCCTTTGTCGTACAAACAAGCCTTGTCACTTTCGCTGTAAAGTCATACAATGTCGATGATAGTGTTCGCATGATAAAAGCTCAGTGTACCTTCAGAAGAGCTCAGCAGCGCATACAAATGTGAAAGTTTGAAATTCCGCTCGGACACGGCCATATGTATAGCTGATTTTGGGGCGATTGCAAGGAGGGGCGAATCTCGGTCTCGGAATCTAGGTGCTTTTGTTCTCGGTCTCGGTACGTGAAAAAGGTCCGCCCAATACGACTTTTTGACCGATCTTTCGCAGGCACGCCGAAGGCAGATTTTAGGTTACAATCGTGAACGTCGGGTCAAAATATCGGCGGTTTCGCCTGCGACGGGCTAAATTCCATGCGCCCCATTTTAGGGGTCCAACCCTTCGGTCGCCGACCTGCACCCACCCAGTCCTAAAATCATGTATACAGCCCTGTCTATCTATCTAACCAGCTCTTTCGCAATCATATTTTGTATAATTGTGAATTTCTGGTCGTAGCCTCACGTTTTTAGGCCAAAAATTAACTGATATCTCGGTTTCGGAATCTACGTGGTTTTGGTCTCGGTGGTAGAACGTCAAAATTCCGCCCAGCCGTGGGCGATTGCTCTCTTGGAGGCTCTTGGGAAGGGTCGCAGAAAAGGCATGTCTGTTGCTCTCAGCGCTACACGCCGCAGTCTGCGTGCAAATGCATCTATGAGCGTCGTAAAGATCTCCTTGATTTCTGGGCTAACTGTTCTAGAACTAGCACATAGAGATTTGCGCAGTAAGATTTACGAAATTCCTAAACATTATTGTCGCTTAAGTGCGGTCATAAAAGGGACGGACACCGCTAGCTGTCGGTGGGTCCAAAAGACACCGACGGGACCTACTAAACCACGGAACTGACGGCCATAAACTGGTGGTGGAGTCAGGAACGAGTGGGACAAGGTGGACAAAAAAAAGAGCGGTAAAACGCTCCACCAAAGGGCGTGCATAATTACTTCGGGTGAAAGTGAATTTAAATTGCGGTCAGAGACGGAGAACAAAAGGGTGTATAATGCGGCTAAAGCAGTGATTTGAAATTGACGCAAGAAAACGACTCTTTTCCGGCTCAGCCTTGCTAGAACGTTTGAGCTGATTAGGGATCCGAGAGAACCGGAGAATTATCAACGGAAAAGACCACTGGACTGTTCGTAGTCCTTTCATGAGCCTATAAACAGCTAGTAGAAGGAAACTGTCCAACTTTGTGAGCTCCGGTTCCGTCATTTTCACAAGTCGGAGCTAACTCAGAAATGCTCAGAATGGGGCTAGGAGCAAGCGGATAAGCAAAAATGACAAATCAATACGCAACACCGTCGCGTATCGTTCATGACGTGGCGGTTACCTCGGGTGAAGAGAATGCTCGACGGAGACGGAACCGTCTACAACGAGGATGAGAAATAATTTCGAAGCAATGCCTAATTAAACTGACGAGAAAAAACATGAAGGACATAGCTTGCTGAACAGTCTAGGTGCCGAAAGCGCATGCGATAGATAATTTAGACTCGGTGCAATTGATGGGCTAAACGATCGGTCGAATCAAGGTTAGTGAGCACTCTTTGCGGATGAGTAAGTCTTGTCGCTTGAGAACGGGTTGGATTACCGCACGTTTTGGCGGGATAATCGCTCGTGACTGACGGCTTGGGTCACTGCCAATTTATCCACGTTCGCACGTACTGCCGTCAAGGTCTGCGCGGTATGAAATACCTACGAAATGTTGAAACAATAAATGATGGCGCGCAAAGCGTCAAGAGACCTAAAGTAGATGCAATGACTGCAAAATTTACCCGATGATAATATACGTAACTAGCATATCGCGTGCGCTAAGTCTTATGCAGAGACCTAGCGAGGTTCACGAGCGTTTTGACCGATCGGGACTGCTTAGGCTGGTCTGAAGACCTTTCCACGACAAGGGACTCTTTTCACGCACCTTCTACGTTGGGTAGCTACATATTTGATGGCTAGGACACACGCGTATACCAGCATTGCGTCACTGCGCCCGACGGCACGCGTGCCGTCGGAGGATCCAATCGTTCTGCGTGGGCAATCCGCAAACTTCGATACGCGGAAGCTTAGTACGCGTGGGCAGCATACAGCAGCATGCTGTCTGAATTTTCCTGCATCCGTTGCATGCGGTACGGCTTGACACGAACGGCTGAACGTATACATGCCGGAAGCGTAGCGTACTTCATGCTCTTTTCCGAAAGTTAAATTCGCCCAATGTTGCCGTCTGGTGAATTTTACTATAGTTTCATTCGAGTTAAACCGAGGAGCCCTCTCTCACGGAGCTAAAGCCTGCGAATTCGAAAACTTACGGCCCGTCCTGCCAACGGCTTAGTTTTCAGTGATACGCGGTTCTGCCATATTCGCGAACAGAACTTTTTAGTATACCCAGAAGAGGCGCACACAGGCAGGGGAAACAAACTGGGCGAGGGAAGCATTTTAAAATGTCCCAGCCGCTAGTCTTACACTGTCCATCGGAGAGGATCTCCGGTTTCATAGGCATAAATCGATTACCATCTTCATTGTTCGTTATGTTGTCTTTTGGCAGACACCCGCTATAAGCATGTTTTTACTGGCCCACAGCTTTGGTCGGTAGGTCGGTGCGCCGCCTGAGGTGGATAGTCCTAGCAAGCGGCCGTTCGAACCCACGGCGCTGCGCCAAACGGATCGTGCTTCGCTGCCCTGCTGCCGCCACGTCTCCGCAGCTGGCCGTGTGGCGGTGGTGGCATGGCTCTCTCGGACCGTTTGCTCGAACGTCCGCCGTCCGCAGCCGGATCGATCGTACGTGCACAAACGACGGTCCGCACGCACAACAACTTACAATGCGACTTTTCCGCACGTCTTTCTGCTTCTTTTCGGCTCCGCTAGTTCCCTTAGTATCTTTTTTTCCAGAGTAGTTACCACGTGATTCCTCCTGCTTATTGTGCCCCTAGTGCTTTTTGCGTGACACACGCATAGGTTTAGGCATGGACGCTGGACATATTGTACTGATCGTTGGCTTAGCGATTCTCTGCTGCTTGGTAGCTCTCAAGTTCGGTTTCCTTGTCTTTATGTGCGTGCAGCGTCTTCGCGACACTGTCTGCAAGCCGAAGCGTCGGAATGTAAGTTATGCTCGGATCGTTCACTTTCAACTGTGCCATTTGAAGCAGGATGCCCGAAACCGCAGCACGCGATCATCGGTAGCCGAGGATCCCCCGAACGCTGTAAGGGCGAACAGTTCGGATATCGAAATGGACCAGGTAGCAGCTTTGTGTACGGAACGCCGAGCCAGACCACTTGGTATCGGTATGATCCGGTCTAAAGAGGAGTAGAACAAAGCGTCATAAAGTGCCCTGGCGTGCCCTTTAACATAAACGTTACGGCACGAGTGTGGTCGACTCGGTAAGGGGCCCGCACATTAACCCCCACCCCC
>JNEY01000781.1:38295-66807 GCA_020875895.1 Aphelenchus avenae
TTTGGAATTTTTGACACGCTGAAAAGCCTGTCAAAAAGGAAGCAAGAAAATCGCCCAGCTGCATTTCTGCTACTCACCTTTAGCCCATTTAAAACAGCAACAAAGACGGGCCCTACTGGCACTTCCAAGGCGCTTTCCCGGAGTGTCCCATTTTTTATGACCACACAAATTTTTGGGACTCTTTTTCAAGACTTCCAAAATTTTTTGGGTTCAGTGTGACGGTACCCGTTTGTGCATTATTTTCATCTTAATAGCCCAAGGAACAATTGCCTTTAAGAATGCCTCCCGGTATTGTACGTTTTGATAGAGCTATTCGGTCGTATTTGATTTTCGAGGTGGTGTCCCATTTTTTTTACCAGCAGTGTAGGTCGGCTGCCTGAGGAGCAACGAGGTCACCTTGATTTGTTACGGCTACCTAGGTTAGCACGTACAGAGCGTACGTTGCTTCGAAGTCCCGAACGCCTTTCCTATGGAGTCCCGCCAGAAAAGCGTTGTTCACGTGGCCACCGAGTGGACCCCAGATTTGAAGAGTTCCTATCTCCCCAAAACGTAGAACGGTGCTGTTGAAGACACTGGGCGGAACGTCGAAGCGCACGTAGGAAAAGCAGAGGTTTGACACGACCACGGTTCCGACGACTTCCAACAGAGCGTCCGCCAACTGAGGAGTAATATAACAATGTGAGATCTGAAAGGAATTCACGATAATAAGGATTCATAGAGTATGTGGAAGTTCCGTATTTCTCTAATAAATTCCCTATATTATACGGCCAGCATTCCAGAGATCGAACAGGAAGTAAAGACCCCCCCCCCCTTATAATAGATGGCCCCTGCAGTCTAATAAAGGAAAAAGTAAGCCTGACCCAAAGCCTAAGCCTAGGCTAAGCCAAAAGTTAAGCCTAGGCTAAGCCGAAAGTTTTGGCAAATCTTCAACCATTTTCTCTACTTAGGGAAATGGAGGTACAAAATTGCTCTGTTCGTTTACAAACTCTGCGTCGCTTGAGCTCCTTTTCCCGAAGGGTATAAAGAGCATCTGACTGGTAGCTAAGCGGTTTCCTTCACGAAAGCCCCCCGGAGTCTAAGTCTAAAGTTGTCATCCTTTTAATATCCTGCGTCATACGGAAATTCAACCGAAACGACTTATGATGCGGTGAGTGCTTAAAAGCGGAAGCTAGGATACTTTAGGAAAAGGGCATACCTCGAAGTAGTCGGCGATGTAAGATCGAGCGAATTAGCGGCACGACGAAAGCGAGAGAATCCGCCAGACTAGCGCATCGCAGTTTGCGCTTTATCTCCTTCGTAATCGACGCATGCGTTTCAAAGGAAACCGGCACCAGTCCCGTATTCAAGAACGAGCCGTCTTCACCCGCGATGGACACACTCTTCATGCGGCGCAAACAGAGACGCTTCATTTCATTGTAGACGAGAATGCGGAACCGCCGACACGAGATTTGAAGCGAGCCGAGGTCGCTGCGCTCAAGTGGACGGAACACCTCGGTGAGTAGCTCTTCGGTGAGGGCCGCCATTCCGAAAGCAGTAAAAACGTCGGTCGTCCAAACGATTCGGCCTGTGCTTTTCAATTTTTACTTGTCGTTATCTATTCGAATAAGACGTTAAATTGGACGTCCACGTACGTGGAAATAAGTGGTTTAGGAAGGGCCGAGTGCGGGAGTGGTGGGCTAGAGAGGGTGGGTCTAACAAAGTGAGGTGGTCAGTTAGAGAAAATATGGTAGCGAAACGAAAGCGAAACATAGGTTTGCGCTATTTTTCATCTTAGCACATGAATGAAGTAACGCAGGGAACAATAAATATCGTTTGATTAACTCACAGTGACGCTGTCCCTGGGAAAATTGCGGCGCATTCAACGGCCAGACAAAAATATTCCGCAGTGAGAATTGATTGTTTCGCTCAAGGACACATGCGTCGCCGGATGACAAAGCATCGTTCATCACCCCTGTTTACCGGGCAATTTTGCCGCACTGCAAAGTGTCACCAGCGACGAGTCTGCACTCCTCGTAAATCAGTGTGCGACCAATTTCACGGCCTCGACGCAAGCAAATAGAGCCGTTAACAACCCAATCGTGGAAATATTATCGGTCTCTAAGCAAAAAAGTTCGCGCATTATCAAGCTTTCTTGTCGTAAGGGACGGTCCCGAAATTCCACAGTATAGAAGGGACCCATACCGTATTTTCTCTAATAAACACCCCCCCCCCTCTATTAGACCCCCCCCACCTAATAGACCCCCCTCCCCAAAAATTCACAGCTGGGCTGGGGCAACGGTTACTCCCAAACTAAGGCCATATTTGAACAGATAACGACGAACTAAGTATTTTAAGACAAAGAGAGAGTCCTGCGGACGCAAAAGAAAAAAGTTACGAGCATTTAAAATTTTACAATTTCCGAAATTCATCGATTTAGAATTAGACCCCCCGGGGGTTTATTAGAGAAAATACGGTACTGGACGGACTCCATCACCCTTCTGAGTAGTCGGCAGGGCTGGGACCGAGACTGTCTTGGTCTCGGAAAACCGAGAGTCTCGCACCGTTTTGGTGGTCTCGGTCTTGGCCTCGCACGAAAAAACCGTGATTAAACCGAGACTTAGAGATGGCGCCGCTAAACGCCTCCCAGCGAAAATTTCCCACAAGTATGGCAATTTTTGATTAAAAATTGTGTTGGTGTCGCCTGCGGCGGGCATTAACATAGCTAGGTTAAATAGTAGACATCAAACAAGAGCTTTAAACGTACCAGTCCTACCGCTACCACGTACGGATCAAAAAAGTTTGTAAAAATCTCGGTCTTGGTCTCGGAAAACCGAGAGTCTCGCACCATTTTGGTGGTCCCGGTCCTTTTCCCGATGTCCATAAAATTCCCGAAACCGACCTACTTGCAGAACATCTTCTCCAGCGGCTCTTTGGCCGTTATTTGGAAGCGAATTAACTGGCTTTAAACCTTTTTTACTGCTCGTATTTTCTTGAGCATCAAATAAGAGGCTTGTAATACACGGCGTGAGAGCCGACCGGTCGATACTACGAACAGTTTACTGCGCTATCGTTAAGGGACACTCGAATACAACGTCGCAAAAATGCATCGACGACACTACCAAATGGAACAGGGCCAAATAGCACTAGGGACGATACGCCTCGAGGGGACTAATGAAAGAAGAAGACTCGTTTGGATTGAGCATGTGCGGGACAAATCAAAAGTGGTGAGTGGACGCAGGAACACGTGTGTAGGGACAGAGCGTCGATGACGGGAAGTTCACTCAAAATACTGCGACGGACGGCGGCCGCTCAGCGACGCTTGAAGTAGCGGTAGGCGAAGAGAATGCCCACGCCGAGCGCGACGGTGCCGATGGAGAGGAACAGCGCCTCGGTGAGTACGGATGGGCTAAATGAGAGAATGTTAGACAATTACGCCGACCATGAGACTAACCCAAGTCGACCTAAGAACAACTCATATGGTAAGGGAACGGCCGTACCACGTGTACGTTGCCGACATCTAGTGTGCTAGATTGCTTGAGGAGCGTCATCGGCGACCCGTACCTTATCTCGTACCGTACTGACCCCCCGACCACACAGTACTCTGTACCCTACAGTAGGCCACGCTAGTACAAGCCCTATTAGTGCTAAATATCGAGAAAACTGGAGCCGTACCGTAGTCCGTACTAGAGATCGACATTGACCACCCGTACCGTACTGGACACCCCCGTACCGTTACGGGTACGGCCCGTAATATGGTACGGCTGTCGATCTCTAGTCCGTACTGGCCGACCCCACCCGTTCTGTACTAACGTATCGATAGTACGGCAGTTCGGTACGGCACGGCCGTACCCGTACGGTTGCCGACCTTTAGTGTGCTCTTGTGAAATCCATGCCTACTGCTACAAGCTCTAACGGCTCTCGGGCAGGCAACCGTACTGAGTATGTATCATATCACACGTACAACAAGCGTTGCTTACTTAGTCGGGTCGAAGATGCTCGAGGGTCGCTTCGGCGTCGGCGGTATGTCGTCGACGAGGGTACGCACGCTCGGCGCGAGGCTCAGCGTCGACTGACGGTCCTCGTCGTCCTCCTCCGCGACGAGCGTCGGCGCATAGGACGTCGGCGCCGTGGACGCGACCGTCACGACGCTACTGCTCGACGACGCGGAGCGGTTGCGGCGCTGCAGCTTCGACGGCGACTCCGACGAGGACACGGAGGAGGGATGATGCGAGAGCGACGTGGACGAGGAGGAGGAGGCCGGAAGCGTGTTCTCCTCGGAAGAGACCGGTGCGTAGGAGACTGTGATGTGGTCAGGGAGGGTGGGTAGGCCTAAAGGAACAAACCATGTAACTTTTATTTTTAAGCATCACGTACGAATATTTTAAGCATTTTAATTACGAAAAAGTACGAAAATTTTAAGCAGGGAACTGCCAACTAAACTACAAGGGATGGGTTCCAGAGGATGTCCCGGGCTCATGTCCAGGTATGACCTCCAGGGAGCTCCCACAGCGGCCCTCAGGCAACTGATGGCCCGAGGTCTAGGGAGCTTCCGGGTCCGCTTAAACGGGCACGTTCCAGACATAGAAGAGCCTGTCACTAGTGGCAAGCACTATCACAGCTTACCATCGCCCTTCTGCAACGCGACCTTCGCGGCCATTCCGGTCTCCGTGTTCGTCTCGGCGGCGCTCTGCTGCTTCTGCTTGAGGATCGACTTCAGCGACTTCTGGTGCTGCGTCAGCGGCTCGACCGCTGTATTGGTCGGTGTGGTCGCTTGCGGTGCGGGTTGCTAGAAGCAGAATGTTAAGCAAAGCGCTGGAATAAGCTTAAACGGGTGCACAAAAGGTGCCAAATAACCCTGCAGGTTAACCCAGGGGCGCCATCGTACAAGCTAAAGCGTCGTACTAGATGAGTTGCTGAGGTGCCAAAATGGCTATTGCGTGCAGGAGGACCACTCGCATTAGACTTCGGGAACCCGAGCCGAGCCGAGCCATGAGCCGAGCTCCGAGCCGAGCTGCTCGGCTCGGGGTGACTGCCCCGGCTCGGGGTGACTGCCCCAGCTCGGAGCTCGGCTCGGGTGTCAAATACAGCCAATTATCAACGTAGCTCGGTCCGTGGCTCGGAGGGTGTCAGCTCGGCTCGGAGCTCGGCTCGGGTCCCGAATCCCGAAGGCTAACTCACATGTAAAGGTCTGCAACCGTACAGATGGACTGGCCGTACCATACCGTACTACCGGTGCAGAGTACGGTACGGCTGGGTCAGCACAGTACGGCTCACGGTACAGGCGGGGTCAGCCAGTACGCAGTACGGTACGGCTCCAGTTTTTCCAATATTTAGCGCTAGTACGGCCCTTTTTACGGGCCGTTCTGCCGACTTGCCGTACTGTACGGTACGGAGCACGGTACGGCTGGAGTCAGTACGATACGGAGTACGTTACGGGTACCGGCTACCCTTCTTCGCTATCGACTATCTCACGAATGGTGAAACGCAGACACGTGTGGATAACTTGGTCCAAAATGCTGCTTCTGGGTTCAGTCGTAAGTCCCCCACAATGTCAGTGAACTAGGTTAGGAGGTCGCGGATAGTGTCTAATGGTCTACCATGTTCGCACCAGGAATGGGTGGGAATCGGCATCGAATACCGCGGGTCTTCACGTTTCGGGTCTTCAAATTTGAACGAGCTTATACCAAGAATACGATACGACACCGTACTGCGCCCTGTACCAGAGTTGTACGAAGGATGGCTCCGTACTGACTCTCAGCCGTACCATAGAGCACGGTACCAGCCGTTTATGAGACGTCTGGGTAAATGGTGGGTCTTCAGCAGACATTGATTGTACCCTGTCGGAATACAGTTTTAACCGTACCGTTAGTATGGTGTTCTCTGCGTCCGCTTCGACCACGAGATGGCAGGCGCCGGCGGGGAGCTGCTTGAAGACGTCGACCGCCTCCTGATGGGTCTTCCCGGTGAGCTCGATTCCGTTCACCTAAACGCTGGGCATCCGTAGGAGAGCGTGGGAATAAGACGTACCGAAACGATACGGTCTCCGACCTTGATGCGTCCGTCCTGGTCACTCGGCGTCCCGGCCCGAATGCGCGAGACGAAGATGCCTGGCTGGCCGGGTATGAAGGGCTCGTCCGCGCCGCCGACGATGTTGAAGCCGAGGCCTAAAATGCAGCATTATTTTGAATTAATAGGAGTCACTGTTATAGCTTAGGCCCAAAACAGTGTACAGACAAGAATGTACAAGAAGGTCGCCGCTAGAATCCCTACAACCTAAAGCGCTGGGGGAACCGGCAAAAAGTTTCGACCTGGTGTGGTGTTGCCCTATGTTCATAGAGGGTTTCTTGGCTTTAATAGCTACGTCAGATGTTAGGACGGACGGCAACATGTGGGGTAAGTTAATGTTTGGTTTTGAATGCACGCAGCATGCCATGCATTGGACATGCATGCATGCCGTCATGCGTACCAAGCAGTACAGCATGTTCCCGAATGCAGGAAGGTACAGACAGCATGCCATGCTATGATAAGCCCATGCGTACTGCATAGCATGCTCACTGTAGAACGCCATTTAAACAGTTGCTTAGGCTTGTGCACAACCGGCTAACACTCAACAAGTACGGCTTTATCTCACAAACGCGACAAAGTGCACTACCGCAACCATCGAAGAGTCTGCGTTTAACCAAAACTAAAATATGGCGACAGCTTCCGGGATCAAAGATAGCGCTCACGTTCGACGTCTGACGCGACTAAGCCGTGAAACTTTTTGAACCCGCTCAGCCTCCATTAAACCGGAGTCAAAAGAGGCCACGGCTCGTGACGCAGCTGTTCGCGGGAGTCGAACAAACAGCTGTCACAAACCGGTTTTTGCGCGCTTTGTCGCTACGATTTGCGTTTCGCCGCTCATTTTACGAGCAAAGAATGGTTGGCCTTTGATAAAAGGAGAACTTCCGGCAAACCAAAAGATGGCAGTGACTAAGTGCACGAAGGAGCACAAAGTTATTCTTGGGCCATCCATGGATGCAAGGTTTCATGTTATCTCATACTCCATTTGTCGTTACTATTTGCGAAAGTACCACCTGAATTTTAGCTCATGCACAGTGAGCTACTCGTAGATGGACCAGCTAAATCTTAAACCGGGCGGACCGTGACGGACCGTACTCCGTTCCGTACCGTTTTTTAAGCCATGGAAAACGGAACGGCATGGGTGATGCATAAAACGGGCTAGTAACGGCGGGTAAACATCCCCTTCCGTACTAGTACGGTACGGCTCGAAAACGGACGCCGTTACGGGACGTTTTAGTGGAGAACGGCACGGAAAACAGCTGTTTTCCATGTCGTTCTCTACAGAACGCAGTTTCGTATGAGGAGGGGTCAGTGTGGAACGGAGTTCGGTACGAGGACGGGTGAGTACGGAACGGAGTTCAGTACGAGGTGGGTTCAGTACGGAACGGAGTTCGATACGGGGCACATGCCATGTCTACTAAAGCCGACCCTTAGACTGACTACGCAAGTTGAAACACTCCGTATACTTGTGGCCCGTCCGCACTGTCTACGAAAGACCTTCGTCTCACAGCCTCACGGCCCTGTCCGCACTGTCTACGTGAGACCTTAGGCTTAGAGCCTCACTTGTAGCCTCTCATGTAGGTCCTGGCCCTCGTAATAGTCCTGGTTTTGTGGTCCTGGGGGTCTAGGTCGAGGTCCTAGTGTTGGTCCTGGTACTCGGGAAAAATTTATCCAGCCCCGTGTTGGACACACATCATAAGGCTAATTTGGAGGTGGTCCGCGACTTTCCTAGGCCACAAATTTTGGGCCGAATCTGCCGCTCTCCGTACCTCTATCGCCCTTCTCCAGGCGGATCTCCACCAGGTTGCTGACGCCATTCGATTCCGGCGTTCCACCGCCGTTCACCAGCTCCTCCTTCGCTGCGGTGCCATTCGGCCGCGCTGCTGCGTCGCTGCCGTTGACGAGCGGCTCCGTCGCATGATCGTTGGATGCCGACGCCGACGAGGACGACGCGGCCGATGCCGACGTGTCTCCACCCGCGTCCTCCGCCAACTCTCCGGCGACGTCTTCCGCCACGATGGTCGTACTGCTCGCGTCGAGATCCGCTGACATTCACTCGGCTGATGCTGCTGCTTGGACTCGATGACACATTCGACTTTGACGGAACCGTGCAGGTGCCTTGAACGAAGCGGATGAGACCTAAACAAAACTATTAGCCGCGGACTCAATCACTTGTAAGCGGATAATAAGAAAGAACAACGCGTTTCTGTCTGTCAGCACTAAGAATTAGAGGGAAATGTTCAAATGGAGGGAGGCACACGAAGAACTACGTCAGAAGGTCATGAAAAACTACTGAACAACTCGAAGGGTCACAAAGCAGTCTAGGCGCTTTTGCCGCATTTCATACGGGTTGAGTCACTGTTTGCACTGAACCGGAATTTTTCTGGCATTGGGCTGAACAAGAACTAAACGTGACCTGATTGGTTCAGTTCAGTTGAATGGTAGTTTAACAAAATGATAAGTTCAGTTAGGGTTTCAACAAATTGAAGCATAATTTTTCGGCAGTCAGAATTCAGCTTGTACTGAACTGGGTCTGTTCGGTGCAGTTTAGTTCAGTAAATGTTCAGTGAACTGGCAAGCCCTGCCAAATTCTTGTGTGAGCGCAAGCAAAAACCATTTGTGGCGTCGCTGAACGTCTTGGAATTTTACAAAACAAGCAGACGAAGTGAAATACTTTAAACAGGAAAACAGCCGTTAAAATCTTCTTTCGCATGCTGGAAAAATTAGAGTTATCTCGCGCGACGGTGGCTTTCGTACGAGAAGAGCAACGATATCCAAAGCGTTCTAGGCAAGCTTACAATCCGCGCAAAGAGCTCCGCTTTCCGCGACGCGTGCGTGCGGCTAAGCCAAACACTGTCTTTTTCTCGCTACGACAGGTGTTCTCGAAGCAGCGCGGTGGAAAATGACTGCATAGAGAACGCGTCTAACAAAGAGAAAGTCGAGAAACTACGCTAATCCCGAAGTGTGCGTGTGTTGCGAAGCGGGTTTGTCTAACCGGAAAGAAGACGCACCCGTTGCGGCAGTGGAGGAACGTGCGTCCTAGAGGCTGCTGCTTGGCGCAGCGCCCGCTCGCGGCGGAACACGCAGGGACTTTGATTGACGGACGGCTTGGGCGTTGGTTGACGCAATGTTGAGCAAACGCGAAACGGGAACGGAAAGTGTTTATGACGGATAAAAGGGAAGTAAACACGTGGAAGGTCGTGAAGGGAAGTGAACTTGGCTGTGTTCTAAACAGGGGAAACTATTTGCGATACCCAGGGAGATTCTAACAGGAACGAATTTGTGCTGATTGTAGGAAATCCCCGACAAACGTGATGCTTAAACTAGAGTAATTGCTTGCAGTTATACCTGTAATGGGCTAACATAGCACGCCAGTGCCTCGTCCTAGTAGCTCTTACTAGTGCTGATATGTCGCTATAAGCATGTTATACCGCTATGCGCGCAGTTAAGGTTATTTTTAAAGTGCCAAATATCCTCAGAGGTCTACGACAAGAGCGGTGACGCAAGGATGCATGCCGTAGGGCTTGCTCCCATGCGGTAGCGCTATGATGCATGTGGTAACGCTACAAGGCAGGCGTTCGAGAACTAGAACGCATGCAATTTTCACCCACTGAAAGGCTGGCTCATGTCCGAAAAACTTACGCTACTCACTCAAAAGTAGCTGCGCGTATTCCTTACCGCTACGAGCATAATTTACCGCTGTGCGCGCTTTTTACAGTTATGCTCGTTTGTTTGAGTACGACGTAAGCCTTATAGGACTATGATGCATGCGGTAACACTACGATCCTGCGGCATGGCTAAGATAGTTCTATGATGCGCGCATCCGTCAGCCGCTAGGACAGCGTCCAGAAACTCCGTGATGATCACTGGGCACTTTTCTGACACCCTCCCCCGTGGTCACTTTTTACACTGGACTTATAAGGGCCGTGATCACCGGGACACCCTCTCCCCTCCCTTCCCGTGATCATTACGGGGTTTACGGACGCTCCCTAGTTCCTCCAATAAAAGAACGTCTTTTTAGCGCGGTCGTGTTTTTCGATCCATGTATGACACTGCAACTCGTAATTATGCATTGCAGATATCATAGAAGATACCTATGGTTTATGTAAACGCGTTCTCGTGCCTAAACACCACCGGTTCCGACGTATCGTCAGAAGCGGTGCGTGGCCTCTGTTCAAACGTAACGCAAGCGACTCGCGACGAGTCTTGGCATTCTCTTTGCCTAACCATTTCATCAGCGCGCATCGATTAATTTTCGGCTCAAATCATTCGTTTCTCGGGCTTTGCTGTTACGTGTTTGTTGCATTTCGTTCGGAAAGCATTACTTCTGACGTCGTCGACAAGCTCTCAATGTGTTTGCCTAGGAAACCATGGAGTCCCCTGCCGACAAAGTTCGAGCGAAGCGAGGACGCACTGAAATCCACGACATGGTGATTACCTAATTTAATTAGTGATTCGGATATTTAGTGTATTACTTTTTCTTCGGTTTCCTGATAGCTAAACGTGTAAGACTTACGAATGTGTCCTAAAAATGATTCAAGAAATGCACCTATAGATTTCCACAACCTGTGCGCATTCCTTTTCACAAGACGACCCAATATACGGTCCACGACGTTTAGACGCAAATCTCGCACGATACGATGCTCGAGGTGCTTCTTTGGCTCGACCGATTCGACTTGGACGGCAAACAGATCACCAGCAGAGGGCTCCGTTCTCTCGTCGAGAACAATCGGATGCCGCTTCGCAAGGTGTTTAAAGTGGATTACGACGAAGCGAATCGCGAAGACACAAAGACCAACATTCTGAACATCCATCTTCAGGATCCGGATGACGACGAGCCACCTCAAGTAGAGCTTCAGATTGGTGGGTTTTGCTGTTTTACGCAAGCAAAGCTTTTGGTTTGAGCTGACATCGTGCGTTTTAGACACATATGCGGACGCACAGAAAGCGGCTTCGTATCTCGCTTCCTGCTTTGTGCTCCGTCTCAGCGTCTACAGGCATTTTTCTGGCCCACCGAGGAACGTCATCCTCGCGGCTCCAGCGCTTATTCGTAAGCTGCATTTACGACATTGTGACTTCAGCAGCGAGGAGGAGAATACGCTGAACAAGACCCTTAGCGGAAGCACTTTCCAATGTCTCTCGGTCTACTTCTCAGATATTCCAGGTATGTAGAAATCAAGGGGGACGTGTGTGGTTTCAAATGTAATCAGAAGGAACGAAGATCATTTTTGTAAATTTCATAGTTCTGCAAAACGCATTTTCGCAATAAATGTTCAAAGTGGCTCGTGCTTTCACACAGAAACAAAAAATGTACTTCAGCTTGGCAGATCAACGACGACCTATTGGAGTCGCTTCGACTCCGCGGTTGCAACGAGACTGAGGTGAGCCCGTACGCCGGTGAGAAGTTCCACGTGACGGAGCAAGGAATCCTGCGCTACTGCTTCATGCTGGACGACGATTCAGCCAAACCCAAAACTCGCGTTTTGCGACTTACGTGGACGAAAGTAACACCTACGTTCTTCAGGGAACTCGTGGACGTATGTCCGTTCGTGCACTGAGCAACTCAGCAAAATGCACTTTAGGCAATCAAAGATTCTCGACTAACGAGTGACGTCAAGCTCTGCCTAGAGCACTTGCGCTTCGACGTCACGAACCTCGATGTCGGCGTGACGCCGTCACGCGGCCGAGAATACGATCGGTTCTGGAAAAAATACTTGAACACCGTCCGCTACGACATTGCCGATCACGGGAACGGAATGCGGCTCCTGGTAGGCATTCAACTGCGGTTCTCGTAGCATCATTCTTGTTTAGATTAACTTCAAATCCGGGATGGACGACCAGGACTGGAAAGCGACCGTGCGCTATGGACAGAAGGACCACGAGGAATTCTTCGAACCAAAGGAGGATGACTAGTTCAACGATAATGTTAACGCTACGAACAGACTATGTTGTTTTTGGCAGCTTAAAAAAATAAAAATGTAGAAAAAGCACTAGTCCCTGGCCTGCAGATATCGTATCTCAGTAAAGATGATCCGATATCCCATTCAAAATTATGGTCGATTTATCTTTTGCTTCGCCTTCAGCAGGCCTTAGTGCGAATCCCCTCGGAATTCGTCGGAAACGTTTCATCGAATTTTCTTCAAATTTTTAGTAATCATAGCCTTTGGCACATGTCCCAAATAGCGTTGGCATCGCGGTTGACAGGCTAAATGCGCCATTTTCTGTATATAAATGCGTCATCTTCGTTAATACTAAAAAGTATCGAGCATCAGTAGAAATATCAATAGGTAAGAACAGTTTTCTTTTTTGTCGAATATGTATAGATTGTTGTCGCACGAAATCAAATGCTACTAAAGGGCCATTTTTCCAGGGGTCGGCGCTTATCGGAGGCACTGGAGATATAAACCCCCTCACCTAAAGAGACGCTCAGCGTTTTGCTCTGCGAGTGTTGGGAAAAAACTACTAGGCAGAGTGCAGTTCTTCTGCTTACTCTAGCACTGCTGAAGTTCCAGGGATGGTAAGGATCCCGCTCGGTAATATTTACGCGCAAACTTTTCCCCTGGGCCCCGTAGCGCAAACTGACAGGCAGGCACTAGACCTAGTGGGCAACCCTAAGAGCAGAAACGTAGCTATGACACAGGGGTCGTTATGCTAATTCTCTTCCGGATAACTTTTTCGCATTTGTGAGCGCGCTAAAGTGTGCTTGTCAAAACATACTATAGTTTAAGTGAACCGGTCCGTTCAGTGAACTACGATGAACTGAACTGACCTGAACTGAACTAGACCTCAGTTCAGGTCAGTTCATCGGTTTTTAGATCCGGTTCACTGAACTCAGTAGTACATTTTTTGCCGCCTAAAACCAAGGGACAAACATTAAACAATGTCGATGGTGCGGCTTGCGGCGGGCCATTTTCGGCTTTTCTGCCTTAAAAAGAGACTTTAATTCTGCTTTTGCGGTCTCCCATCTGAAAACATTGCCAATTTAGAAGGTGCTGCCGAGAACTGATACGAATCCAAAGATTTTCTATTCAAAATTACAGTTCACTTCAGTTCAGTGAACTTTTGTGAACTGAATTGAACCCGGTTCAGTTAAGTTCATCTGAACTGAACCGGGGTTCGGTTCAGTTCAGTTCATTGGGCTAAATATTCCGCACATATTCCAGGTGTGACGACATTAGGGACCGCTGTGTGAACCGTTTTGGGAATGCTTAAGCGCTATACTTCGTTAAATCTGGTACATACGAGCACCACTTCCTTAAAGATGTAGAGTTAGGCAGCCGCGCCGTGCCGTGTTCTGTTCCGTGCCGTTATCCACGGCACGGATACGGCACGATGGGAGCTCAATCCGTACTAGAACGGGACGGAGTAGGGCACGCCTCCAAAAAATGACGCCGTTCCGTGCCGTTTTTCCCAGTGGGGAACGTCCGTTTGCGAGACGTAGCCTACAAACAGACCACGGAACGTGGTTCAGTACGGAACGGAGTTCGAAACTCGGGGACTTGTCGAAGTCTGAAAAGTTTACCCCCATTCGTGAAAATCATTCTAACATTAAGTGCACATGTCAGCTTTCACAAAGTGATAACCTTGCATGATTTTGTAAATTCACAGAAGTGCAAAAGTGTGCAAAACGCTTTTTTGGAATGAGGGTTCAACGGGACTCGTTCTGTCATAGACATGCAAAACCTGAATTTCAGCTTGGCAGGTCGACGACAGTCGACTGGAGTCGCTTCGACTCCGCGGCTGTAACGAGTTCCACGTGCGCCCTTGGGATGGCGCCGAGAAGTTCCACGTCACGGAACAAGGGATTCTGCGATACTGCTTCACACTATCCGAGGATTTGCACGTGCCCGAAACTCGCGTTTTGCGACTTGCATGGGCGGACGTAACGCCTACGTTCTTCGGGAAACTCGTAGACGTATGTCCGCCGTTGTCTGAACTCCTTAAAATGCACCTTAGACGAGCAAAAGTTCCCGACTAACGAGTGACGTCAAGCTTTGCTTGGCGCACTTGCGCTTCGACGTCGTGGACCTCGACATCGGCGTGACGCCGTCACGCGGCCGAGAATACGATCGGATGCGGAAGAAATACTTGCAAACCGTCCGCTACGACATTGCCGGCCACGGGAACGGAATACGGCTCGTGGTAGGCATTCAGCTTCGGTTCTCGTAGCACCATTCTCGTTTAGATAGATTTCAGATCTGGGCATCGAGTCGACCATGACTGGGAAGTGACCGTGCGCCATGGACAGAAGGGCCACAAAGCATTCTTCGGACCAAAGCCGAATGACCAGTAGAAGGAGTTAAACGAAGAGGCTAGCGATGAGTGTATGTGTTGTTTCTGACCAGGCTGTTTCTTATAAAATGAGGAAGAGAGCTAACATTCGACATGTCGGAAGAGCTGAATATGGCGGATTTATAGCTATGTGTAAATTAAAAACAAATTTGCGCTTTTTCCATTTTGCTAAAACTAAGAACGACCACGCTATGGTAATTCCGTTTGGGCGTTCGTTAACCTAAGCAATAAACAAAGTCCTAAGCCTGAGTATACAACGGCTGAGTTACGCCGCTTGTGTTTTAAGCCTCTGGGATATGTTTTATTCGCTTTTTCTTAATTTGTTGACGTACCTAGTGTTGTTGCCGTGTCATACTATACCAGGTTCTCCCTGGCAAGTGTCTACCAGGGCTGGGGACTCTCCAAAAAACCGAATTCGAATTCAAATCCGAAGCAACCTCCAAAATCAAAACCAAATCCGAATCCAAATCCGAAGCAAAACGACCGATTTTCCAAATCCGAATCCAAATCCCCAGCCCTGGTGCCTACTGCGCACCAACTAGTATTTCATTTGAAACCTGTGAATGACCATAAACAGACGCTTTTTCCATTTGTGTATGATGCATTGTCGAATTTAATACAATTTCCATGAACCATAACTCATTACTTACAATCGAGCTATCAAGTGAGTTTAAGGCAATAGAATGTGCGTGTGGATGTTAAGTATGTTGTTGTCCAAACACATCGTTCAGACATTGAATAATGATTGAATCGAGCACTTTTCCGCTAACTTTCAGCTTAGCTCACTTCCCGCATTCGAAGCGTAAGGTCATCTGTGCGGCTGGATCATGGTCTGCGGTTTCATTGCGCGGTAAAGGGGTTTGATGCGCTACCGACCAATTTGAAGGTCGCTTTTTGCCGTCGCCGTCGCGGCAATCGCTCGCTGCGCAAACATGCGCGGACGGAACGAAATTATACCTTTTCGGTTCACCTGAATGACTGCCCTTCCGTATTGGTTTCGATGGAGGCAAAAAGGGCACTCTGAAAAGGCGTAACCCTTTCGGAAAATGAAGAGCGGTCTAATCTGAAAACGTCTCCGAAATTAAACGTAGATCATCCGCAGAATTATGGCTATCCATGCCCTATTACCGAACTCATCGCGAACATTCGCTACTCGAGTACACTTATTTTAAATTCTAACTTAAGTAACGCGTTATCCGAAAGCTTCTCCAGTCCTTAATGAGGGACTCCAAGCCTTTAGTCGTGGAGAACATGGGCGTCTGGCTCTGTGCCGGTAATGGTATTATTGTCGCAACTAAGGGCAGGCGGCGGACCTAGTTGAGAGCCGCATGCCACCTGTATCCTTAATTAAGGTCTGACATGACGGAAAGGAAGGATAACGCTTACAGTCCGGCAATTATACCTCTAGTGAACCCCTTAAATTCCCGATTTTTAGCATCTTGGTCTCGTAAAGGGCGCTGAAACCGGCCACTTAAGCAGTTTCTTGCGATGTTGCTTCTTAATACTTGCAGCGCTAGCAGATTTCCCTTTCGATTTGTAGGTGCACTAAAGCCTTTTAAAGCCCGTACTGGTCCCACTTCCAGCATCCTTACGTCCTTGGAGCGTCCGACACTACGGCCCAGAACAACTATGGCGTGGCTCAGCTTGCCAGCGGACAGCATATCCCTTACCTATACTGCTCAAGCATCTATAGGCCGCCTGGCTGCGAGACTTTCCAGGTTCTGCGAAACGCATACGCAAAGTGCGGCCCGACGCCGTGCGTCGTCACGCGTATACGCGCGATTGCGCCGATTATTGCCTCACTCGTCGAACGACCGTCCGTCGGATCCGATGGTCATCCAGGTGCACTGCGTCGATGCCGCCGCTGTCACTGACCGAAACGACGGCGGGCGGCGGCGTCGTAATCCCCTCAAATAAAGGTCGTCGCAGCGGCGGCGTGCGCGCATGTTTGGCTCATCTGCCCGCCGTTGTATTGCCTTCCCGTTTTGACGAGTTCGCTTCCTTCTTTGTCCCGGCCGTCGAGAACGACGTTGTTGTATGAATCACTTCACTTTAACGGAGTGATACTCGAGTGGTCCTTGTGTGGGTTCGCGAAGTGACTCAAGTGAAAGTCGATGAGAAACGGTCTCTCGTTCGGAACGATTACGTTACGATTAAACCGGCGGAAAATAATTGTGACTAATTGCAGTTGACGCTGCAGAAAGCGTTGGTTTTGTGAAGCGAATAGTCTTTAGTTGTTTTCACGTTAAGGCGAACGTATCGTTGAAGAAGCGAACAAAAATGGATGGGAGTAGCCTTCAAGGGTGCTTGACGGGTTTCCAAGATCGCAGCTGACTCCAGGCTTCAAGTAGTTATCGGGTTTGGATTTAAGATCGTAAGAGTCGGTTCAATGTTTTCGTCAAAATTCCAGCTGGTTCAGGCACTTGTTTCTGTTCCACGTTAAACTTTTTTTCGAAATTTTTTCCCACATTTTCACAAAAAGCACTTGATTTCATCTGTGTAGGTCTTTTAAATAACGTCGCCATTATAGTAGACGGCTTAATGCGGAGGACGGGTGACTGCCAAAGCGACCAGGCTTTAGCAAATTCTCCTCCTTAGCTTTAATAGTACGTGGCTTTAATAATAATATGCCTAAGTCACTGGAGCCCAGAAATCGTTTAGGCCCGACTTGCCACGATGAAACTGACCTTGCGCTGCGAAAAAGACAAAACATACCTATACCCAGATAGATACCTTTTTTAAGGCCAGGGCACACAAAGCGGCCATGTTAAGGATTTACGCTATAAGACACCCACTTCCGAAGAAATTTTGGTGTTTCCTTGGGTGGTTTGACGCGAAGATGTTGCCGTTAAACGGCCTGACGAGTTCCGTAGGACTGAGTGAATCATCCCCAGCCAATTTTTTCGTTCGGACACGTCCGACCGCCAAACCGTTCGCAATTGTTTATTCTAGCGATACCGCCAGCACGAAGGGTGTCGAAAGCGGTCAGCTGATAACAGACTCGAATCGATGCGTTGGCGTGTCTTGTAGACTTTGCCGTTTTCTTGCTCAGTTTATGTTGCTTTCAAAGTTGATTTAATGACTTCGCCATCTGCGAAGCTTTGCCGTGTGGCTAGCAGATGCGTCCTTTATGAGCATGATGATTGCATTGCGTGGATTGTCATTCCTCCCATGTCATTAACTACGCCCTATGCAAGGGGCGTTGACATATCCAGATTCCGATCGTACCTGTCCAACCGAGGACGTAATCACATTGACTGGTACAAATCTCTAAAGGCTCTTTCCTCGGGTCACGTTGAAGCGTTGACCACTTTCGGAAACAACAACGTTTCTCATGTTCCCAACGAGAAATGATTTTAACGAGGATTTTCGAAGTTGCCAGAAAACAAATTCATTTACAACCTTGCTAGTCAATGGTCATGCGGCGAAAGGATCGGTATCCGATCTTTTTGGAACGACTCATGTTGCGTCCTACAGCACGTTCTTTTCTTTTGCGAGCGTACAGACATCGACAAGATTTAGCATTCGGCAGTATTTTTTGCTTGTTTACTCGCTAGATTTGATGACCTAATCGAGAGTCCGGTTCGACGCTGACGCGTCCACCGCGCTGCGTATCACGTTGCGCCCGCACACCCTGCTTCCTCCGTCCGATCGGCCGCCGCGATGGGTCAACAAATTGATTTATCAGTCGCTTTTTTCCTCCCGCAGTGAACGCGTCAGTTGGTGACCTTTGTCCACTGCGATGACCGCTTTCCGGCCCGCATTTCCTCAGGGCTAATCGGTCCGTTTGGTGGGCGGCGGGACCATTGGTCGACTTGTAGGCGGCCGGTTTTTTTTTAAATTTTGTAGCAAATGGGGTCCGTTCATTTTAACACAGTCACACATTTTCATGGAAGCGTCCTATCGGTTGAAGTTTGTCCATTGAGATAGGGTCCTGGAGAGACGAGAAAAATTAGACGGAAGAAATATGTGGATGACCGATTCATCAAATTAGTAATAGACATTTAATCTACAAATAATTCATTTTTAAATTTCGTTAAAATTCCTTAATTAATTAAATCCGGTTAACTTTAAAACTTTGTTAAAATAGTTTAATTATTAAATCTTTATACACTGGTTTACATCCTAATTTTTTTTACTCTGAGTCCCATCGATATCGCCTTGTCCACTCATGTTCCGCGTACTCCTGACCCGTTCACCCGACATGTGGTCACTTTCGTTAAGCTGGAGTCCGTTCACAATGGTCACCCTGGGGAAACTTGTGTCAATTCCACTGGTCGCTGCCGCCGGGGAATGGGGTGATTTTTGCCTCAGCTGTCAGAAGAAATCACCTCGCAATCCAATCGCTCGAGCGGGGCGATTTTACAGCGCGGCGCCGCACGCACACGTGCTGCGGATTGCGGCCGGACGCTGATTCAGCGACGCGCTGTCCGTTCGTATTAGTCCCCGTCCGCCCGTCCGTCCCGCAGCAGCGGCGGCGGTGGTGGTCGACGCTCCCGAGAAGACCGCTCTCGACGCGACTCGATTAGTTCCGTGAGCGTTGTCATCGTCGTCGGACGACACGGCGGCGATGGGGCAGCAGCAGCAGCCGTTTTCTTCCCGGCGATATATGATTTCGCAGCGCCGCGTGTGTCATATTTTTGTTTTCTACGTTTCAGCGGCGAGCGCCGTTCGCCGCTGTTCGCGATATCAAATTTCATTTCCCCGTATGCTACGCTTTTTATGCGTGTGTGCTTATTTTCGTTGCAAGGTGTCGAGAACGGCTCTCTGACAGTTGGTACATGTAAAGAACTACACATAGGTCGGTTCTGCGTGATGCTTCATGGTCGGCATCTGCGCCAAGTTAGCCGGTAGATGTCGCGACACTTTAGGGCCCTTAGCGCCAGCTTAGCAATTTTCGTGACTGCACCCGATTAGGCCTAGGCTGCGGAAGTCCACGATTGTTGTTCAATCTGCTTAGTCATCATTTCGGGGGGGGGGGAAGCAATTAAATCTTCGCTTAGTCAGGCCAAAGATTCGTGTTGCTCGCTAACCATCTTAGTTTTCAAAATTAGCAGGATTCCGGGCTTCGCCAAAACCCAGGCGTTAAGATGGGCGACCGTGGAGCATCCTTTAGGTATCGTTTTTTTCTACGTTGGTGAAAGCGGCATGGGTTTTGTCAAGGCAGCCTGGTCATTGTACCTCATGCAGGCATGCCCTTAGTAGGGTGCAATGAGTCGGATGCATCTCTCTACTTTTTTCAGCGCGTTTTGAAGCATGTTGGTCGACCGTATGAGTCGTTCTTCCTTGGTATTTAGTGTCTACGTGAGTTTTAACCTGTACTTGCAGGTATAGTTTCGCTAGCTGGAAACGCCGCAACTTGTTTGGGAAATAACCGCTCATCATGGATGGTGCTTCAACGCATTCACAATCGCTTAGTCTTAAGCCATGCCCGCCGCCGAGACCTTCGGTCGCGAAGCCTGTTCCGAGGCCTCGGAACATCTCCGCGAACCGCGAGAAGTCGGCGCCACCGCTGAAGCCCAGCCAATCTGTGGATGAGTCTTCAACTCAAGGTACATTTGTTTCAGTGTACTTGATTGAAAAATTGTTTGAAGCCTTTTGACGGCGAAAAAAGACGATTTTTGGCCATCGTGTGAAATCGCCTTCATGAACCGTTTTTTTTTTTTGCGAAAATTGGACACATATTTTCCGAGTATTCGGTTTCCACGTCCATAAACCCGACCTGCTTTAGGGTCATCTACAGACCGAAGTGATCCTCCAGCGAAGCAGGACGCACCGCAGAACTTCGTCAAGTTTCGGAACGCCTTCGGCAAGCGGCACAGTGCGTTCGCATCGGCGGATGGCAACGACTCCTTCGCTCAGCTAAGCGACGCCGTACCCGTGGGCATCGCTTCGCGTTTCAGCAGCTCCCCAGTGGCATCTGTGGCTGAGGACGGTGGCAAGCGCGCGTCCGAAGGCCATGCCACTCGTGCCACCGCGGAAGAACAGTTCAAGTCGACGGTGACGATAACGACGCCAGAAGCGGAGGCGGCGCTAAGGACGGCTCGACGTCGGTCCGAAGGGAGGCCGGAGGAGAACGTCGAGTTGGATATGGATCTTACGTCTACTAAAAGGTGGGTCCATTTGATACTTGCACTCGTTATAGGGTGCTGTCTGAATAAAAGTGTCCGACCCCTAGCTACCTTATCACAAGTTCTAGAAGAAGGCAGGCGCCTAAAGCCCTGGCTAACGTAGCTAATGTAAAGGCCTAGTCCAATAAGCATAGAGTGACGTCACATCCGTTCTTACAAGCCGAAACATAGCGTGAAAAATCGCCCAGCTAAAATCACTGATCCTTATTAATCGCCACAGACTGGTACGATCGGCGATTTCGCAGCATAAGAAATGCACTGATTCCCGCCCATAATTTACCGCACTCCTCGAGCGGTATACAAATCGTACACTATACAAATCGACACCGAAGTGTCAATTGCGGTTGTCCGCAAGTGGAGTGCCACTTGAGGGACCGCTGTTCCACGGAAGAGGCCAGCAATTGATCTCCACGGGCCGGTCCTGCCTACGTCATTCTTTTCGGTTCGTAAAAGGACAAACACACTTATCTACTCATCAATAGGCGTACCAGTTGGATGTCCAACGGAAGCTGATGAATGTTGAATTAACCGTTACCGCATAGCCCAACTGGAACGGCCTACTATATCAGAGAATCCATTTTAGAATCACGATAAAAGCTTTCTTGATTGCTTACTAGTTACGAAGGAGCACGCGAATATGTAAACGCAACAAAGCCATGCGGAGATTGCTCCGCATGGCTACGAAGTACCATGCCTACAAAGTGCGAATGCTTCCGGGAAAAAATCCAACTACTAGGTATTAGCGAAGCCGGCCTCCCTATTTTACTGACGATCCTGAAATTTCCGAGAGAGGCAGGAGGGTAAACATAAGACTTTGACGGTAGGCTCAAACGTAATGACGAAAATTGTTTCAATCTCGATATTGTCTCGACGCATTTCGTACAGCGACTTCGGACATTCACAAAGTTTCCACGATTTCAGCCCGCAAGCTGCGAAGGAGCATATGGAAGCGATCGCCATCGCACACGATCGGGATGCCGTCGGGCGGGCAGTGGTCATCGGTGAGTCGGCTTTGAACATTCACTTGCGTTTGTCTCTTTGAATCTTGTGTGTTGCATAGCAGAGGAGAGCTTGAAGCCGTGGACGGTGAAGTCTGAAGTGCTCGGTTAGAACAATTCATTTTGGTACAATTCCTCTATTTATAGTCTCTACGTCTCAGGCATTGCCTCAAGTTTCGAGGTTTAATAATATTTTCCCTGCGTAACGCCCTTAATAAGCGCAAATTCTTGTATCGCGCATGCATTGCTTAGATTTGTTTTCGCCAGCCCATACCATCAATGCAAAGGGCACTCTCGGGCTTAAATTGTTTTGGAGGACCGGCTCAAAAGTCGCGGCTTATGAGTCGGCCCCAGTCGGCTGAGGTCGAGCGCCGGTGGCTGAGACTAGGGCCTCGAGACGACGTACGACACCTCCTTTTGTTCGCGCGACGATTTTCACAGTCGTTGGATCGGACAAAACCCTCTCTCGAAAGCTCAACTCGTGTTAATTTCTCTTCATGATCTTTCCCTTGTTGTACGCTTACTTTCACCGACTAACCGCGCTTGAAACTTCCCCGTCTCTTTGTGCAATATTATCCGCCGAGTTGCAACCGATGCCACAAACCTCATCTGGACAAATGATCCGCGAAAGCGCTCTGAGCTAGTGACCCGTAACAAGCCGAAGAAAGTCGCCGGTGCTCCGCTCCCTCGCCCAGTGCGTTGCACAAAACTCTGCGGCTCCTTTGACCCAGATGCTAGTGCGTCTCACTGCGTCACCGCAATGCGATACGCTTCGTTTCGTAGCTCGCTGCAGCGCATGAAAAAAGGCTTGCAAAACCCAACAAAGTGAATAATAGCAGCGAATAGCCGCCAGCCCAGCGGGGCTGTCTGACCGGCGGAAGTACGCAAGCAAACGATGTGGTCAAATGTCCCGGAGCAGTGGCATACATTGGTCGAAGACAGGAAATTTAACCCAATGAATGCAGTGCAGTATAATCCTGAGAGTTTCAACAGACCCTCTAAATACCATTGATCCACCAAAGTGCACTGAGTTAGTGACCCACAACGAGCCGAAGACAGCCCCTCTCTCGCCAAGTGCGCTGCAAAACACGGCGGCTTCTTTGATCAGGCCCAAAAAGACACATTTTTTCGACGGATGCCAGCTAAGCCTCCAGTAGTCTCCGGCTGACATGTCTTATCTGTGTAAACTGTTTTATTCCAATAATCCATCATAAACCGCTGAAAAATTATTCGTCCAATGTGGTGTCTTGGAGGCGTTAACGACAAAACTCCTTCCCAAGCAAGTGCAAACGGAAGACAAAAGTCCTTCCCTTCGTCTGCTGCGCTGTTTTTGGTTCTTGCGCCTAGTGTACTTTTCTGATTCCTTAATTAATTGGGTGCAAGTGGAACCTGTAAATGCGGGTCGAAAGTGGAAAAGCCAACGGGAACATCGATTTTCATATGGAAATTCAGATGATCATGATCAGGTGCAACGATATTTTATATCCGCGATTCCCAGGAAATACGTATACTCGTCGGAACTTTATACCGAGACCAAGACACACAGCTCTGCCCACTGCATCCCTGGTTACATGTGTGCATAACCCTTACTTTGCCAATCGAGAGCTACCGCAGTTATTCCTGCTCCTGCCCATGCGACACCTTTCACCTCGGCCGCCGGTGTTATAAGAACACTCGGCACTCGATGTTCTTTTGTCCCCCCGTCAACGGCGGACCTCCTTTCTGCTGTCATAACGCGCCGTGCGTCCATCGCTTTCCGGCGGCGACCCCGCTGGCCCCGTTTTTCCTCCGAGCATCTCCTCTTGGAAGATTTGCAGCGGTGCCGACAAGCGAGCGGCAGCAGCGGGCAGGTGGACCGACGCTGATTGCGTCTCCCTTCCGCAGGTCGCTTTCATCAAAAGTTGTTCTTTCGGGAGCCCGGCTTGTCGCGGCGGCCAAATTCATCTTTCTTTGTCCGCGCCGGAACAAAGGTGGATCGTCGGAGTTCAGGGACCGATCCGACCTGAGGCAACATATCACCTGATGGGCCTCTCTGAGTCGGTGCTTGGTAGCGCAGAGCACACTTTTTTGCGTTTATGATCGAGATAAGTTATTAAATGAGGGGCGTGTCTAAGCCTGCTTAGATACCGAGTCTCATAAGGGCCGCGAGGAAATCTCGTACGCTGATACTTAGTCTGTTCAGCTCTTTGCTGAAAAGCCCACATCCCAGGCTCGGGCTTCTGTGTCCACTGCCTTGCTTAGCTCGAGTCTGTTCTCTTCGGCATTGCGCCCGCCAGTTAAGATTCGCATCGATGCTGCGTGCTGCGTTTATTGTGGTCGTTGTACTCAGCGTTTTCGCATACCTATACAAGCATCCGAAAAAGCAAGTCGCTACCGAACCAGGCAGAATAGCGAGCATGCCCCAAAATTTACGTGAAAATGCCCCAAAAATCGCACTCCTTTTTCGGGCACTTTCGCATTGATCTTCGAGCATGTTTCACTTTTTCGGGCAGAATCGCAAAAATTTTCGGGCACGTTTGCTATAAATGCACGTCCTCGAAATATAGACGCCGTGACCAGTGTAGATGGATGCAAAACTCGCTTGCGGTTCATACTTGTGCTATCGAAGACCAGCGTAAACCGTCAAGGCTGGTCAAAATTTGGTGGAGCCCGGCGCGCGTCGCTGCGGTACACTCGCCAACTGTGCTTTGATGACCTCTGATCACGAGACTATCACAAGGAACGGGCGGCCAGCTCCCACCGGCCCGGTTAGCTCAGTTCGGCAGAGCACCAGACTCTTAATCTGGCTGTCGCGGGTTCGAGCCCCGCATCGGGCTAATCTTTTTTACGCCTTTGGAACAGTATCCGCAACATTTTCAGACCCGATATTTTAACTGGAATGTCTTAATTTCAGAGTGGGTGTGTTTCCTAATTGCGAACTCCCAGAAAATTCCGGACGGAAGCCGAATCTGGATTATCCTATTACAGCAGAGTGCTCGCCGAATTGTGGTCCCCAGTCTAATTCGGAGGTCGGTCGTCGGATCAGTAGGCCGAAGGCCTTCTCTATGAGTCACTATTTTCAGCGTCGTTTATTGGGGTTTTAAGGGAACGCAATTTTCCAAACAGAAGCCTATGGGCTTATAATTTCAAGACAAGACCAGACCCAAACCAAGAACGTGGAACCGAAATATAGATAAACCTGTAGTGATTAGCTTAAATTTTTACGCAATCACCTAGGACGCATGTTGTCGCTTAGGTTTTCCCGTGTCCCATTGTCCTCCTTTCTACTTAGCAAAAGCTGCAGCCGACTCATCGGTCTCCTGGAACACTGAGCGGCGCTTATTGACTTGAGGCACTCTCTGGAGAGCCCATTGCCGCCGCCGCTGATCACAAAGCAAAACACCGCTGTAGCGCGACGATTGATCGCCCGCTCATTCATCCGATCCGAGTAGCCTCTTGGCGAGAACGAGGCCGCATTGTGTGTGCGTCGGTCGCGCGTTGCGCACACGCGTTTTTTTCCAGGCGCTTAGCTGTGCGCCCCAGCGCACACTCAGGGCAGCTTTATTCTCTGCAAAGTGCTATTGATGCTTGACCGGTACTCGTGTATCGAGCGGAATAGTACGCAGTGACGCTACACACTTTTCCCAGTTTTCCACCATCGTTCTTCCGAAAACGTTAGAACCCGCCTTCTGTGGAAAGTGCGCAAAATTAAATGAATTTTGTTGTTCGTGTTAAGACGATTCGTGTGAAGCAGTGTAGAATTCGGCGAAAGGGAGGTATTAGAGTGAGATCCTAACACGTACGCGAATCCCTGTCGACCGACGCATGGGTTTCCTCTTATTGCACGTACATGTCCTTGAATGGCCCATTTTGTAAACTATTTTTGGATTGTTATAGTCAACTTTTCCTTTACTCTATAGTGTAGTCACTCAAATACATCTTTTTATCGCTCCTTTGAATTCCCTTTCTTGATGTTCTGTCCAGTTTTGACCTTGGAGACACTGAACCGCAGGCTAGTCCCTCTCGTTTTTTAGTTACCTTGGGCTTGGTATAGTGAAATGTTTCTTCGTATCATAATCATAAACAGCCAGTCGTCGTTCGTTTCCAAAACCTCCTAATGTCCTTTCCGACCTCTGCCCTTTCAATGCATTCCACCAGTGCGACGCATCCCTCTCTGTATCTGTCCTCCTTCCGCCCGAATGGCCTAATCACGCTCGTTACGCATCGCCGCTAAGCAAAAGGAAAACATCGTGCTGAGCAAACACACAGTGGCGCCGTCGCATGCAAATAGGCGTCGGCATTCTTTGCGCTCCTTTGCTATAAGTGTCATCGGGAATGTTTTCGAATGTCAGAAAGCAGAGAAGCAGCAATATGCAAATGCGAAGTGGTAGAGTAAAGGTCCTCGAGTGCATCATCGTCGATGTCTTCCGCATTTGTGCGGATGCCCGTCTTTGCTCTTTCGGCACCCAAAAATATGGTTTAGAATCAGCTAAAGTCGTTTGAATCAGCCGATATTTGACTTCAACTTCAACCCTGGTATTGAAATGCTTCAACCACGACGTTGAAGTTGGAGTTGAAGCTTTAACAACAGGATTGTAGATGAAGTCGAGCAGGGTATGTTTGAGGCTTGTAGCGACTTCCACCCGGAAAAATCATCTGCTTTAAAGGTGTTTTCGAAGACGTCAATTTCAGTGTGGTGGTGAAGCTGACGTTCGAGCTAAAGCCCTACCCCTAGCCCAAATTAACGAACCAGCTCAAATGCGCCGTATAAGTCACAACATTCTGGCCAGTTTCACGACGTTTGCTTCAGAATCACGTATCATTGTGGCCATAGTTCCTCAGCAAGCTCTGAGCCTACTGCAGCGCTTTTTCATGTGCCCATCACATTTGTTCACGCAATCAAACGCGTCCGTGGAGTGTGTTTATTGCCCACATCAGTGGCGGCCGAACAAAGAGCGCTGCAAGGTCGGCTGTCGGACGGATGGGCCTTGGTGGACCAGCGCTTTTATTGCTTTCCCAAGCAGTAACGTGGGCCTACCGAACACACGTAAAGCGTTGCAGTCCGTTCGTCTGGACGCTCTTGAGGTTCTGCAGTGGTCTTTTGCCTAATGCGCCTCATCTGTATCCTTTCGAATCAACTTGAACCGACCAATTGGCCCTTTAGAACTCCTTCTTTGTAGCAAGACTCAGCCTGTTTGTCCTTTATTGTCCGGTAGCGATATCTCCTGTCTCGTTCCGAGGAAGCTAATGGTGTGGCGGACGAACCGAAAATGTAAACTGACCAAAACGTTTCGACGGCTAAAGCTGGCCAAGGTTGAGACATTTTAAGGCGTTCCATCGTGTATCTCCAGGTGTTTAAAGTGAACTAGCAAGGTCAGGAAAGATGAAGCCGAACATGGCCCTGTGGGTTCAAGGCCAGTTCAATGCATGGGAAATTCTGGCTACATGAACTTCGACGCGTTAAACAAAGAATTGAAATTGGGTTGAAACTTGCCCAAAATTGGATCCCATTGCTATATAGGGAGCTTTAAAAATAACACCAACGTGTCCTCCTCAGGTGCGGTTCAGGTAATTCCAGTTGAGTCGTATTCAACTGAACACGACTGGGGTGAAACTGAACTAGACCGGACCAGTTCAGTTCGAGGTCTGCTAAATGCTCAAGAAAATGCTGGTTCCGTCCGAACATTGAATCTTCGGTGCAAAAGAAGGACGTCCAATATCATAGAGTTGTACTCTCGGTGGTTTTTTAGGCCCTCCGAGGACATTCTAATTATGGGACGGGTTCCCAGGGTATTATGGCGCGCAAGACGGCTCGCTTTTTTCCTGGGACAGCTTCTTTCTAGGCCTCCAGCAAAGCGTACGTCCAGCGCTTTTTCCTCCTGCCGCTTTCCGACGCCCAAATTGCGAGTCTCCTTCCGCATCCCTCCTTGAGCAATCGCGCTCTCGTGGTCCTCTTAGGAGCGCCGACGACGTCGCTGCGTCTTTTAAGAGAAGCCCACCAGCTGCGAGAATTGTTTGCTCTTTCGCGCCGCCGGAGAGGGACGCGAGTAAACACAACTGTTTTCTGGTTGCGCGCTCTCGGAGAAATGCGCGGCGGTTCTTACTTAGAGAGGCGCATCCGCTCAAGTGGTGTCGGATTAGCTTTGTTCCGGACTGCGCGAACCGTTCCGCAGTGTTTTCGGGCTTGGCAGGACCACTAAGAACAACCAGCTCCAGCGACCAGGGCCTAAACTTGCGACAGTTTCGTTTCGAGGTTGTGCTAATGCGCCAGAAAGTGTTTCCTTGCATCGGTCGAGAAGAAGAAAACTTTTTGCTGCCCCCAAATTACGGCTTTGTCCAAATTTGTGAGTGCTTCAAAAATACCCGTTTTCCCTCAACATTTTAGTGCGTCCAAAATACAAAACGCTTAAAAGCAAGAGAGTCCCTCTCAGCTTAGTCCCGCCAGCACCCAATAAAATCAGGAACACTTAGGCTTATGCTTAGGCTGTCCGAATTTAGCTTTGGCTTAGACGCCTTAGAATTATGATAATCACAAAATGCAGCATAATCTAAGCGGTACGAAAATAGAAGCTTAGCTGAAGTACCGACTACCTCGTTTAAGTGAACGTTGGCGCCAGGTTACGTTCACTATTTTGGCTGGAAAAAATTAGCAGAAGGCAGATTAAGCACAAATTTGCTTCGTTCTGTTATCCGGATGGCATATTACCTGCGTTGATAATGTCTTGAACAGTTACGCTTCCCTAGCAGCAAAGTAGGCCCGTCGTCGCCTCTAGGCACAATTGCTAGCGGGCTAGCCTCTACTTTCCTACTTCCGAAGGATCCTAGAAACTTCCTTGTACTAGGCCTTTTTCTCTCCTTGTACTTATCGCGTCACGTCGTCGCAGAAACTTACCTATGCCTCTGGCTGACATCTTGTATCGACGACCTACTGATCGTTTTACGCCGTCTTCGAAAGGTCTTTATGCTTAAATTGTGCCTGACTCAGCCTAAAGCTCATCCGCTCTACGCGACTCATTCTCCGCTTTCCCACGGTTCCGCCGACCGCTGGGATTATGGGTCAAACCCGTCAC